>VKOC01002673.1:0-10629 GCA_009364415.1 Spea multiplicata | reverse complement strand
GATAGATAGATAGATAGATAGATAGATAGATATTCAAAAAGTTTCCAAAACAAATTACATTACTTTTCTTCATAGTCACCATTCTTTGTGATGCAATTTTTCCAACATTGCACCAATTTTTTAATGCTTTCAGCAAAAAATGTTTTTGGTTGAACACGTAGCCACCAATGCACCGCTGCTTTTACATCATTGTCGTGATGGATGCTTACACTGCATGGATGCTTACACTGATACTTCCACTGCATTCGGGATCATAATGGTGAACCCACATTTCATCACCAGTGCTGATGCAGGAAGTCATCACCTTCTTCACAATAACGGGCCATGTGTCAGGAACAAACATCTAAGCGCTTGTGCTTATGCTCCTCTGTCAGGTGCTTAGGCGCCCACCTGGCACAAACTTTACTGAACTAAAGGCTGTCATGAATCAGGGCATAGGCAGATCCAGCACTCACATTAAGCTTTCTAACCTCTTCAACTGAGCACACATGCGAAGATGAATTTGTGCTCCCTGTACACCTTCTGCCCACAAAAAGATTATGACAGAATTGTGCAATTTATAAGTTTCACAGCCATCTTCATCCTAGGCTGAAAACGCTTATAATAAACTGCAAGGGCAGCCGGCTTACCAGACAGAACTAGTGACATGACACGCTAATACATGACCAATTACAACTCCTCCCGCCTTTCCAATGAAAATATAAAAGTGTGGAAACTTATATATCTTTACTTAGAGTAGATGCACTCACTTAATACACTGATGAATATATAATTTAAAAAGTTTAATTTTTCAGTCCAACTGAATTTAAATAAAATTGATCCTACATTTAGTATGGTGAAAGCCACATTATCTAGGATATGGGTCTTGATGGTTCTGAAAAAACTTGTACAGTTTTTTTTCAATCAGTTGCTATATATTATTGCATGGTTATTCTTGATGTTTTATTTTTAGTTCACGTATACTCAATTCATGGAAAGGATCACTTAACTATAATTTTGTATCATGTGAATATGGAGTGCGTACCTCTCTAGGAGCATCCTTAAGGCTATCCATAGTTTTATAAATAATGTATCAAAGTAAAACACAACAAAGAAAATAAAATGGTCTTCTAAGAAAATAATATTATGAAAGGTGAATTTTTATGTTTTAATGACAGCTTTTAGAAACTCAGATATTATAGTGTAAACAGAGTATATCATATATATGTTATCATGATTTAACATACTTGTGATGTGTTAAATGTTAGATCTAAATGGTGCATTGTTCATGCTTTATTATCAGCACCTGTTAGCAATCCAAACCACTTATGCTTTGTCAAAGATTATGATAGAACAATGGCTATGCTGTTACAAATACTAAGAGGTAACATGGGGCACACTCTCATCTCCCTGTTGTGGACATTCACCCGGCGGCCGAAATAATGAATCCAGATTCGCTGAGAAGCATTTTTGCTCTTCTCTTTATCTGTGACTCTGTCCGCATTATTCTAACCTAAGAGGCTGCCCCCATGGCTCGATCTTTTTGCAGAAGGCCAGGATAATGCAGGTAGATTCATGGAGAAAGAGAGCCCTTTTGCAGGGGCCATGTCCAGGGCGAAGCAGACATAGAAAAAAAAAAATAAGGAGCAGTGGACGAGGAAAGAATAAAGAATATAAAAGAACAAAGACATAAGAACAAGATGCGAGAGAAGAAACAGAGCTGAGTGGCAAGGAGACAGGGAAACGGAAGTAGTCGGCAGAGAAGATGGTGAGACATTCAAATAGAGTGTGAATAAAAGTGTAAGACAACATGAATGAGAGTGTGAGAGAGTGTGAAAGAGCATGAGAGAGTGAATTAGAGTGAGTGACAACAAATTTAGTTTCTCTTATTTTAGTTGGAACAAACTTTAATATCATACGTAACACATCATATGCTCATAAGCATTGACACATTACAGTAACACACACATGCTAACACCATACACCAATATACACACTCTCTAACACTTCATGCAGATATACACACCGCTCAGACCTGCTCGACAATTTTAGGCCATTCTTCCTTACAGCACTGCTTTAGCTCAGACATATTCTTATGATATCTGGTGTGAAGACTCTCTTGAGGTCATTCCATAGCATCTCTGATGGATTAAGGTTTGGGCTTTGACTAGGGTGCTTCAAAGGGTGGATTTTCTTTAAAGCCATTCCAGAGTAGATTTCGGTTTTTAGGGTCATTGTCCTGCTGCAATCACACAACTTCTACTGAGCATAAGCTGATGGACAGTCATCATAGAGATGATACCTTGATACACTTGGGAATTCCTTGTCCCCTCGATGATGGCATTCTGTCCAGGACCTGAGGCAGCAAAGCAGCCCCAAACCTCCACCATACTTGGAGGGCAAGACTAGGCCAGTTCATGTATATGGTGAGCTGGATTATGGTCTAGTAGAGTCCTGGTTGTTTCTTCAAAGTTTCTGTGTTGTTTTATGGGATTAAACAGAAGAGGACAATTGGTAATCTAGTGCAGTTTTCTCTCCAGGGGACTAGAAGGATAGCTTAATATGTCCAGTACCCTTGTTGACTAAAACCTTGTTAAGGAAGCAAGCCAGGTGAGAGCTACGCCACTCCATGATATAACAAAATGCATGCGGTGGGTCTACCTGCAGGACTACCAACCAGATGTGACCATTAAAGCTGAAAAACATGTTGTCTCTATTATATAATACAATTAAGCATCTGTCTTGTCAGTTGAGCTGGACATCTTGGCCAGTGATGTGTTTATGGGGACTGATGTTTTAGGCCTGACCCAGGAATGCACCCACTATTGTGCCATACTAAGGGATCCTCTCCTGCACTCTGCCTCTTCTTCGTGTACTGCACCGGGATATGACATTATGATATATATTATATCACTCCACCTTAGCACAAAAAACATACTATACTGCACAGACCTTTGTGGTTTAAATGGACTGCTTTCAAGGGAAATGTAAAAACTCTCCAATTGGTCCATGAAGAGCTGCAGTGTGCTAGGAAGGCCAGGGGCTGCTGCCCTCCAGATATGTTGCCAAGAATACTCCACCAGGTACTACTACTACTACTACACCTTTAAACAATGCGCTGTGTTAAATAAACAGTATTTTCTCCCCTTTCTGTTTAAAATTATCCTAATTTAGATTTTTATTGTGATTATCTAAAGACTAAAAATTCCTTACAAACACCACTTCATTCTAAATTTCATAACCCATAAATTGTTACAGCTTGTATCTATCGAATAACATATGATGATTTTAAAAAATATGGCATTTTACATCTACATTTTGCTTTTTGCTCAGAATTTCTGAAATAACATGTTTGTTATTTAAACTGCAAAATACAGTTAAGAAGCATTCCATCTCATTTGAATTTCATTTTAAGTATTATTCAAAATTATTCAAAATGAATTACAATGTATCCTCTTGAAATGCTGTCTAATCTTCTTAATCATGGTGTACTGTTCCTGATGACCAAATCAACCACATTTTACTTGTCATGCATGATAACAACACCGGAATTTTAATGGAGCTGAAACCACTCAACCATAAATAAACATGTTTTTAAGATGAACAGGCCAACAAAAGGCATTTTTTTCCCAAAAGATTAAAGGTATCATGATTTTTTTAGTACTATATTATGCATCTGAGCGTGATACATTTTAAGATGTTTCATATTGCCAGTGCATTGTTTTTATAGTGTATATTACGATGTACGAAATAACATGCCTATAATAATAACACATATGTAAGATACAGGAAGGTATTTATACATCAATTATCAGGTAGATGTGCACTGCAACAGAGCAATATATTCCACATTATCATCAACCTTCTATAACAAAGGGATTTGGCCTATTTTTCAAATGCAGAATTCCTTTGAACGTCCAAACATTCCAAGGTTTTTGTACGTGGTGTTTTCAGTATTTATTATATTATGACAAATCTACAAATGCCAAGGAAGCTTGTTATCAAGAAAAGTGCAAACACAGAAGCATAGAATATGATGGCAGATAAACATAGAAGCTTAGAAATATAGAATGTGTTTGCAGATAAGAACCATTCGGCCCATCTAGTCTGCCCAATTTGTGACTACTTTCCTTAGTCCCTTACTTAAACTCCTTTACTATCTTGTTGTGGTAGTTTTTCTTCTTTTAAATATACTCTCATCCTTTATCGTGTTGATTCCCTACATGTATTACATTGTTTCTCTCATATCCCCCTGTCACGTCTTCCTTCCAAGCTATACATGTTAAGATCCTTTAACCTTAAATTAAATTTTATCCTGCAATCCATGAACCAGTTTAGTGGCCCTTCTCCGAAGTATCTATATCCTCCTGGAGATATGGTTTCCAGTACTGCAATACTCCAAGTGAGGTCTCAACAGCATTAGCACTTCTCTCTTTCTACTGGTAATACCTCTCCCTATACAACCAACCATTCTGCTAGCATTTCTTGCTGCTCTATTACATTGTCTACCTACCTTTAAGTCCCCTGAAATAATGTTCCCTAAATCACCATTCCTCAGATGGTTAGGACTTTATCAAATATTCTGAACTTTGGGGTTTTATGCCCTAGGTGCATTATCTTCCACTTTTCCACATTAAATGCCAGTTGCCATAGCTCTGACCATTTTTTAGTTATACTAAATCATTTGCCATTTGGCTTATCCCTCCAGAAACAACAACCATTTAGCAAATCTTTGTATTATCAGCAACAAGACAAACTTTTCCATAAAGACCTTAAGGAATTAGTTCAAGTAGAGATCCCTGAGGTACCCCAATGTTAACAAGACCTTGCTCCAAATATACTCCCTTGACTACAACTCTCTGTTGTCTTTCACTCAGTCATTGCCTAATCCATTCAACAATATTGGAATCCAAACTCAAAGATAGCAGTTTATTGATGTCTTCTAAGTGGGACAGTGTCAAAAGCCTCGCCAAAATCTAGATAAGTATGTCTACTGCTGCACCTCAATATATTATTTTGGTTACCCAATCAAAAAAATCAAAACAATTAGTTTAGAATGATCTCCCTGAAGTAAGCCTGCAACAAATATCTGGCCCATCTAACCTTGTCCTGTTGTAAAACCCGCAAATCTTCCTTTGTCCTTGTTCTTCTTGCTTTATATTTAGGATAGACAAATAGCTACTCGATGCATGTTTCCTCACTTAAGTAAGCTGGAAGGCTGTTTCACTAATCTACCACTAAAAAAATCTTCCTTATATTATACCTATATAATTATATATTCCTAATGTCACCTTGCGTGTGACACTGATGCCTCCTTTCTTCTTCAGTCTCTACATTCAGTCTTCAGTCTTCTTCAGTCTTCAGTCTCTACATGTGAATCAGTTGATAGAAAGTTTTGTAACTGACAGTCCTATTGATGGGGTCAAATTGTTTACAAAAGCGTATTAACATCCAACATCAGGCAGATTACATAACATTATATGGGGTAATATCAAGAACATATTAGACTTCATTACCTAAAAGGTTCAGCAACAGTTGACTACATTGTGTTGCTCATCAATGAGCCAAAAAATTTACTATATGCCTAATGAAAAAACAATACTGCCCAATTCAGGGATAGAAAAATGTTACCTTTAGTTGTTTCACATTGGAAGCAAGTCATGCTAAAAGGATCATTTGTCATGTATGTCTATTAACAAAAATACTTACGTTCCTTTCTACATTTTTGTTTCAAAACACCTTAAGTATGCTATAGTTGTATACCACATGTCTACTTGCTAGTCTTTTGTTATGGTAGTGATAGTGTTACCTAGAAAGGGATAAAAGGTTTATAAAATAAAATTTTATAAACCTCCCTCCTCTATTGTAATTCTAGAAATCCTTACCTCCGATATTTTCCATTAGGAAACCAAAATACATAAGGTATACCCGTTTCCTATTATATATTTATATAACATATTTATATATAATATAACAGAATATCTTTTTAATTAAGTTTATCGTCATTTAACACATTTTTTTCAGAACATATATTTTTTTTCTCCTAATTATTTTTCTTTCTTATTCTGTAATTGAAAATATTTGTGGTAAAATATATTATGATCCACTGATAATAAATTATTCAAGGGCAATGAACCATTAAATGAAATATGCACTGTGTACTCACAATACATGTCACTTTATCGACTTCCAGTAGACCTGCAACCTTTTTTTGTTTTAGTTAATTACCTAATATCTAATACGACAAGGGAGCTCATTAAATGAAATGCAAAGAAAGGAGAATAGGTGTCAGTGAAACCTAATTATCAAGCAAGATACCAATTAACACATTACATTACAAGGCATGGGCTATTTTTCTGTGACAGATAAGATGAAAATAAATCAAATTGCTGTTGTTTACACTTCCTTATCCAAAGTTATATTGAAAATTGAGTTATTTGTGTGACCTTTGCTTCAGGTGTTTTGATGTTTTTTTGTTTTCTGGTGAACACTTTGGCCCAATGAATCCTATAGTGGAATACTACTTTAAGCCTCTTAGTGCCAAGGCAATTATTGACAATTAAAATATGTATATCTACACTAAGCCATAAATAGCTACAGTTAATAAAGGATATGCCTAACAAGTTGGCCATCACTAACAGGTCGTGCAGCCATGGACGCTCCCTTAACGCTGGAGGAGCTGCACTCTGCCGTCAAATCCTTCAGGAAGGGCAGGACACCAGGCAGTGACGGTCTCCCAGCCGAGTTGTACACAACGCTATGGGACCTCATCGGCCTGGACCTCCTCGACCTGTACGAGGAGATGGTGGTGGAGGGCAGGATGTCCCCTATGCTGAGAGAGGGAATGATTACGATCTTGTATAAGCAGAAGGGGGAGAGATTTGACCTGAAAAATTGGCGTCCCATCTCTCTCCTGAATGTGGACTACAAGATCCTCGCCAAGGTACTAGCCACCAGGTTAAAGAGAGTCATCGGGCAGATCGTCCACCTCGACCAGACCTGTGGCATCCCAGGACGCCTGATCGTGGACAGCCTGGCCCTCATCAGGGACACTATCTACTACATCAAGGACCGCAACGTCCGTGCCACTCTGGTCACCCTAGACCAGGAGAAGACATTTGATCGACTGTCTCATGGTTTTATGGGTCAGGTACTGCTGGGGGAGATGTTCTGTTCTTATGCTAACCTGATGTACCTTGATATCCGCAGCTCGGTGCTGGTGAACGGCTGGAAGACTGACCCCTATCCGGTGCTCTCTAGGGTCAGACAAGGCTGCCCTCTCTCACCTCTTCTTTTTGTCTGTTGTATAGAGCTCTTCACCAAGTGCATCAGACGGAATACAGAGATCAGAGGGATCACCATGCCGGGCAGAGACAAGAAGGAGATAAAGTGCTCGCTCTACATGGACGACGTGACCATCTTCTGCGCAGATCCCGGGTCGGTGAGAGCGCTCGTCCAGACGTGCTACTCTCTCAAGGACAGTCTAGAGGCTGAATACTAGCCCCATTCTCCTGGGCCCCCTTTACTCTCCCCCCCATTTCCCCATTCCCCCAGGTTATGTTCCACTAATGTGCTAACCATATGTGCCATATCTGGAAATGTACACTGCTTCTACTGAGCTTTCCGTAAACTGAAGTCGTACTAACGTGTACTGCCCTGCGCTGCGTCGCAGTACTGCTTATCGACTATCTGTACCAATGTTACTGATCTATGTATTCCTGCTAAAACAGGTAGATGTCTGTTTTATCATAAGCAGTTTTGTATAATAAACTTAAATACAAAAAAAATCACTAACATTCCTTTAATGTTTGATACCTCTGGAGTTTAGCTTTAGTTAGTACACTTATTGGACACTTTTGGTTAATGATATGTTCCAGAAATACTTGGCAGATTTTAGAAATTTAGCTTAAATGGGGATTCTTTAATAGGGACCTGGAAGTCCATCTCAATGGACAGCTGTCGGAAGCTTTTACATATTGTAAAAAGAGTCTGAGTGCTATATATATAAAATATCTTGGTTGGCCTTATAACCTTGATCCAATCAGCAAAAACATTTCATTGGCTGCTATGGTGATGAGTCAATTTTGGTAACCAGAATAACTTTTATAAATACACCCCTATGTGTTCCCAGTCCACTGGAGGTTTTGGAACGTTTTATCCAGAAAAGCACACAGATGGCCATTTAAGGTTGTTCCAGACTCCCTCTTTCGCCATTTAAAAAGTTGGAAACTATGTTTTAACATTCTTAGACCTGGTTCATTTGGTGATTCAAGTTCTAAATATTGTTCTTTGTTCTTCTAGGATACCTACACGTAGAAACACTCTAATGCTCAGGTGAGATTATTAATAATAGTTGAGATTTTAACAATACTATAACAAGTTTTCCATATGGCACATTGACTTAGCTCACACTTGTCAACATGTCAACTTTTAACTGAGAGCTAAACATGACTAATAAATTGATCTTTATTTAAACTTTGGACATATATTTATGTTGTAGGTATTATTACCAATTCCATTCTCCATTTACATAGATATTGAAAATTAATATGTGACATTTAAAGAGAAGAACAAAGTTGAGAAAACTAATAAAATAAAAGAACACAGGAGAAGGATGAGTGGTGAAAAATATATTTATTCATTGTAAGCAGGTGCATAAAATATCAAGACACAGAACAGCTTGGTTCAAATAAATATAATGAATAACATTTAATAACATTAAACACCAGACATCCTTTACTTTAGAATTATTCCCTTGATTTATGCGAGCAAGCTCAAGCACCGATCATTTCCTGTAATAAAACTAATCATAATACAGTAGCTATTATTTATTGGGTATGTGTTCTACAGGCAAAAGTATTGACCTCAAGGATCTGCTGGCTTCCCATTTTCCAGCTTGAGGTTGTTGGGGAAATTAAAAAAACATGGAAAAGTGAAACATTTGTGCCCTTGCACGTCTGCGTGCACATTCAGTTTAAGATGTCCTATTTCGGTGCCACCTGTCATTACTTGCACAAAAACGCAAATGTGCATTGATAGGGATATGTGCCAAACCATAGTAGTAGCTCAAGTCACTATATGACCAGAAACACCCTTAGAAAGGCAAGCAATTGGAAGAATGGTTTAAGAACACAGAGCTGGTTTTAATGCTACTGTTCACATGGAATCCTAATCTTGGTTTGGGTGTGTTAAAATAATATAGAATTACCAAGTAAAAGTCTTTTTTTTCCCCTTTGCTAGGAAATGTAATCATTGCCTTGGTATGTGTTTTTTCCCCCCTGAAACAGAATGGGTTTAAAGCTTTACGCTACAAAAAAGATGTGTAAAAAGAAACTTAAGTTGTCAGGTTTTAATAAGGATAGGCAACACATTTTAATTGCTGACTGTGAAGTATATTAATATGAAGACGAGCAGCATAAAAGCAAATGTACCAATGTAAGTGCTTTAGCATGAATCCTTTATATCAATATAAAAAACTAATGTGCATTCCTCCTTTGATTTAACTTTTTATAATACACTTGAGAGAGGTTCTACTGACCGCATTTTCAAAACCTATCATCTGGTATCAATAGTCAGATGCACCTAAAAGTAACAAATCCCTTGTATTCACATGTATCCTTTAATATGTGGTCTGGGGGTTGTATTTCAGTATGTTCTCATGGAATATTTAGCACAAACAGTGCCCTCCACTCAGGGCCGGCTAGGGTGTGCAACCTGTGCAGCCGCACAGGGCACCATGGCAACAGGGGCGCCTGCCCCGGACTTAAATTAAAGCATCGTTTTTTTTGTTTGTTTGTTTTTTAACTTTATTTAACATCCTCCATATTAAATAAAGTTGTTTTAACTTTATTTAACATGGAGGATGTTAAATAAAGTTAATACAAACAAAAAAACCCAGATGTTTCAATTTAAGTGCCGGGTAGGGTGAAGTTCTCAGCGACCGCTCGGCAGATCGGGAAGACGGATGCCTCCTGCTCAAAAAAATGGAAATATATGTGTGACACAATTATTGGCATTATGAATTCATATGCGAAAAATAGATTTGAAGTATATTCCCATTTATATTTTACACCAGAAAATAGCAAAAGCATTGAAAATGCCCATTTCCACCATCAGGACAATAATTAAGAAGTTCCAGTCAACTGGAAATGCTATGAATCAATCTGGAAGAGGACGTGTGTCTATATTGTTTCAATGCTCTATGAAGAGGATAGTTCAAGTGGCCAAAAAATCTCCAACAATCACAGTTGTAGAATTGCAAAATTAATTTGCGTCTTGGGGTCTTCAAAGTCACCTACATCACCCTTGTTTGGAAGGGTTTCAAGAAAAAAGCCTCTACTCTCATCCAAAAACAAACTCAACCATCTTCAGTTTACCAGATATTACTGGAACTTCAAATGGAATAGGCTTCTACTGTGACATGAAACCAAAATAGAGCTTTTTTGTTAGCGCACACAGAGAGGTAGCCATACGGAACAGTATGCCCACGGTTAAATATGGTGGTGGCTCTTTAATGTCTTGGGGCTGTTTTTCTGCCAGAAGACCTGGATATTTTGTTAGTATACATTGAATCATGGACTCTTTTAAATAGCAACATATATTAACCCCTTCGTGACAAAGTCTGATTTTACTGTTTGTTCCCCTGGTGAC
>VKOC01002672.1:0-34290 GCA_009364415.1 Spea multiplicata | reverse complement strand
CACTATATACTGAGGCAGACATTGAAGGGGTACAGCATTACACCTATCACTATATACTGAGGCAGACAATGACGGTGGTACAGCATAACATCTATCACTATATACTGAGGCAGACATTGACAGTGGTGCAGCGTAATCCCTATCACTATACATTGAGCCAGACATTGACAATAGTGCAGCGTAACTCCTATCATATATATTAAGCCAAACATTGATTTGGTGTAGGCCTACCACTTCATTGTCTGGCTTAGTAGTAGGGATGCACCGAAACGAAAATTATGGACCGAAACTGAAAATGCAGCATTTACCTGGCCGAAACCGAATATGACTCCCCAAAAGTCAAACTTATTTAAAGTAACACACCAAAATACGACAAAAAAATCATAACAATATTAATTAATATATATATATATATATGATTATATATATATATATGATTGTTAACAGCAATCACACTCCTATCATGCCCAGGCATACCCAGATTCCAGCATGTACTAGCTGAATTGGCATGATAGGAGAGTGATTGCTACTTGATTGTAACAGCGCTACACACATTCATATAATGTAATGTATGGAACAGTATAGAGTGATGGGAGTTATGATGTACTTTAGAGCATAATTATATAATGAAAAAGACAATGGAAATGGTACAGCATAACACTCATCACTCTCACACATTTACCAATCCATAGTTACTAATCCATACTAACCAATCCACACTTACCAATCCACATTTACCAATCCACATTTACCAATCCACATTTACTAACCGACTCTCACTGTCACTCTTACTGAATGCCACGCACATCGCAAGGGAGCGGTATCGGAGGCTGATCTCCCCAACCGAGCCTGCTCCTCCAGCGGCGGACATTCCTGTCTGTCTCTGGAGGGGTGCCAAGTGCTGGCAAGCTGGCACCCCCTGATGAGCGGCACCCGCCCCCGCTAGGTACGCTACTGATGAGACTTCTCCCCTCTTTGACTTATATTGCATTGAAATAAACATATAACATACTGAAGTGTGGAGTTGGCATTTGACTTTTAGACTTAGCTTGCAGACTTGCAGACTTAGCTTTACCAAGAACTAGAGGTAATAACCACAATCAGAGCCATTACATGAGAAGCATAATTAACACTTACATTGACATTGACTTTCCAAATAAAATAGGAAATATTTTACAAATATTACAAATACCTCAAATTACAGTAATGTTGTGCTAGGAATATATATATATATATATATATATATATATATATATATATATATATATATCCTTAAGTGAATTACCTCTCAGTCTGGGACATGTTTCACCAAATCAGTCTATTAATCGTGTAGGTTATTCTGGAGCACAAGGTATCAAAACTTTAGCCATACCTTCTTTTTGTTCCACTTCGCTGGTATTCCACTGTAACAAAAACCTTTAACAGCAGGCAAATAGGAAATCCTTCTTTGAATTACTAGCTCAAAATGGCTAAACCACATAGAATAAACATGTACAAGAATAATTATAAGTTCTTCCTTGTTCTGCAGATTGAAGAACATTTGGATTTTCTGGATTTTGAACGATAACAGTTGCTCTTAAAATCTGCTGATAATGGGGAAAACATGTAATGATTGGCAGGAGCAACTGATGATTTATTAATTGTGTTCATGATTTTGTACTAAGAGTATTTATATTACTATTAACATATTATTTTTTAACTCATGTAACCAAAACAAAACAATTTTCTTGAAAGCTCTCATCACTCCTAGTAAATGTATCCTATATATATGAATGTACCTACTGTGTTTAGATTATACACACAGCCCTTGTAGGTGATAGTACAGAATATAAACTCATAGCAATGGGTAAATAACATAATCATGATAAAGATGGGAAATATGGCCATAAGCATGACACGTGTCTTGGACCTCTGGTTTATCTCCAGTTTTAACAAAATGTAAAAAAGTACAAAAATATAAAAATGAAAAGTTGATTTTTATGAGCAAGTGCACAAACTTTGACAAAGGCTGGTAGTAGAATTAGTGCATTGAAGGTGTTAATCTGTTGACCAGATGTCAAAATTTTAAGTTGAAAAACTGAATTGCACATATCCCAAATGTGGTTCCCAAATATTCTGACAAACTCATGCATGGGTGGTATCACTGTACTCAGGAGATGTTGCAGAGCACATATTATGGTGTTGTTTTGAAGTGAGATATACCAAAAGCTGTAAATTTATACCTGAAGTACAATTTGTGTGGAAAAACCACAAAGGAAATTTCAATCACAAAGTTTGACAAAGGCTGGTCGAATAATTAGTGCATGGTAAATGCCAGCATTTGAAATACCTTGGGTTGTTTAGTTTTTCAAAAATATATGGCTCGATGAAGTGAAATTGAATTGGTTGGCTTTAAAGATATCCTAAACAAGACACTGGGACATGATTACCCAATTTGAAATAGCAAAATAGCTACTTGTACTTATTGCACTATATAACTAACTGAAGAAAGCCCTTCTTGTTCTAAAAATAAACAATTTAGAGCTTTTGTGGGTAAACTAAATAAGGGAGAAAATTACAGCTAGCACCGCAAAAAAAACAGCCTGGTCCTTAAGGGGTTAAAATATTGTCTTTTTAATTTTATGTTTTATTTGTTAAAAACAAATTTATTTTATTGGGGTAGGGAGTTTTAGTTGGGAGGGGAACCAATGACATCAAAATTCCTGATCCCTGCATGATAAGATGAGATGGCTGTCTACCTTGAACAACAGAAATGGTTTTCCTGATCATGATTTCAGATCCTAGAATGCCACCACATATGAGATATACTACATGGACAAAAGTATTAGGGCACCCAACCATTATACCAACAGGGACTTTTATGAAATCACATTCTGTTGTATTTGACCTTTAGGTGTTGGAACATTTCTCTTCACCTCGCCTGAGGGTATATTTCTCTCTTAGTCAGAGGTTTACATCTATTGAATTAGTGGTTCATGCCTCTTTGCACTAGTAGCCTCACTGTTCCTACCTGCTCTGTCGCACAGCACGCTTTTTAAAAGTTTTCTGTTACGTGGTATGAGGGATGAGGTTACATCCATTGAGTTTGTGGTTCATGCACTTCATTGTATGTCTTCATCATTAGCTTTCACTTAGGGCAGGCATGTCCAAACTTTGTCCAAGATTTGATGAAGTGAACATGTACGAGGGCCGACCATTTTGCCTGACATTTGAACCATTAAAATTAAATGCAAATTAACTATTTTATGCAAAGTTTATTGAAAACTGCATACTTTTCATTTTGTGACTTGGATGACAAATCTAAACAGGTGTTAAATCACTCTGTCTTTAATTTAAAAAAAAGATCTATATTTGGGCAACTTATCTGGGGGGGCCTTATCAGGCCGGAATGCGGGCTGCAGTTGGCCCCCGGGCCGGACTTTGGACATGCCTGACTTAGGGTAATTGGTATGTGGTGTATCAGGTAGGAGGCAATATTCTCTATTGCACAGATCTTGAATTTGTTATGTCACAGTATAGGTATGATGCCGCTGTTAGATATTCAGACGACCCACTCCCCTTCTTGTCCTGATATATTGATACATGATGTGTATTTAGGAATTGTTTTCATCATGAGCATTTACTGGCAAAAACATTGACAACTTTCTGCTTTTTAACTTTAGGGAGACAAATTCTTTCAAGTCTTGAAGAATATGACAGATACAGCCCAGGTCAGAGATTTTTTTCACAAGCCTACACCTTATGGTGAAGACAGTAAGAAACCTGTATTAAAAACTGCTTCCTCATGTCTCTTGGTCACTCTACTTCATCTTTGGGCAAGGGAGGAGTTGTGTAGCCATGCCCACACCCTGCCCAATGCCCATCCACTCCTAACCAACTTAACACTATATAGGACTAACCCCCACTCTTATGGCTAGTCATACCCCTCCTGAAGCCATTCCATCAGAGGAAGGAGAACTCAGTATAGTCTGCCCCTAGGATGTTCCCAGGCACGGGAATGACACAACATAAGGTGGGTCTATATTTACAAGAGGGTGGCATATATGAAAACCCTGTGTTTATACTTACCATGTATAATGGTACTGGTCTTTGACCATCTTTTAATTGCTGTATTTGTTATTGGGCAAATCTGTATTGTTCATGTCACCTTAAGGCTTTAACTTAATGTAAAACAATGTGTATTGCAAAGCATATAAAATATATCATCTCCATGCATTGATAAAAGTGGCTTGTCATATTCAACTTCAAATGCTTGACGTGGTTTCCTAGCTTGATATGTCCATGTGCTGCTTGATGAATTTGACAAGTGATTAGGTGATGTTTCCTCTGATTAATCAGGATGCAGGGTATCTATATTTAACTGCCATCTTTATGGCAGTAATATGGTAATATACCTTAGTACAATTTTTCTTAGAGATGTT
The DNA here is from genome assembly GCA_009364415.1 of Spea multiplicata. Classification (NCBI taxonomy): domain Eukaryota; kingdom Metazoa; phylum Chordata; class Amphibia; order Anura; family Pelobatidae; genus Spea; species Spea multiplicata. The sequence continues at coordinate 29,869 of VKOC01002672.1, read as the reverse complement.
ACTGCTGCTTAATATGCTTGCTTCTAATATGCTGCTTTCATGATGTCTGTAGTGTTGAAAATCTGTTTCCATAAAATCAATGTTTAATATGCGTATGTGGGAGTGTTACTGAATGTGTTGCTTCACATTATGCTATTAACTTTGCACTTTAATATTATTAGAAAATGTATCACTATATCTAAAAGTCAACAAAATAGTATCTTAACCTTTTGGTATTCAGTTAGGTTTTTAAGTTTTTTTTGCAAGGTCAAAAAATATTTTAATATGCATATGATTGAATTCTTGAATATTTTTTCTTTAAATATCATACATTTACAAACTGCGTAATTTCTATTTCTCTCCTTTGACATCAAGGAAGATGAAAGATGAAGGAGATGTTGGTCTATGTTCAATGACCAGTCTTAATTGGTGTTAACAGTGGTTGAGAATTCATGGTTCACGATTCATCTCTCTTAGTAAGCCCCTAATTGGTGCTGTAGACTTTATATTGCTACTGCTACAAAAATCTTATATTTAAATCAATAGAAAACAATGTTTTGGGGTGTGCAGAGTTCTCAATTCACTTAAATAGATGCATTTCTCCATCTACATTCTAGTCCATAAAAATGTCTAGAATCCACCAACCACATCAAAAGAAAGCTGTTGACAGCAGAAACAAATACCTTGTAATTGTGCAGATAGGCAACAATCCTGTATACCAGCAACAATTTAGACCATTCAATGTCAACACATAGACTATGCTACTATGCTATAGAAATATGGCAAAAATGATATACCATGGAATAAGCGATTTCTTAGCCCCTTAATAACAAGGCCCGTACATGTACGGGCTCAAAATGCATTGTTTTCAATGGGTTTACTGACCACCCAGTGTCCTTAAGGGGTTAAACTTACCTCAGTCACTTAAATGTGCAATGAGATGACTTTGCCTACCATTCAAAAAGACACCACTGGTGTAACCATATATATATGTGTGTGTGTGTTTGTGTGTGTGTGTGTTTGTGTGTGTGTTTGTATGTACATGTGTGTGTGCATGTGTGTGTGTGAGCATTCATGTGTACTTAAAAACTTAATATTTACCATGAGCAAATACAAATTACATTTTGAACAACCCAGACAAGACAAGAAGATATACTACTCAGGGGTCCTCAGGACATAGCCTTCAGAAAAACTTCTGCTTCAGATCCTTTTTTTTTTTAAAGTTAAAGTTATATTGGTTAATACATATTATTACCTGCAAAAACAACAAATATATTTCTCTAAGTTTAGGTAAACAGGCCGCAAAGCAATCACCATTAAACATTGCTAAACATAAAAGCTACTCAAACTACTGCCCATACCGCATTTAATGAGCTTCTGCTGTGGCAACAATGTGCTCTTTTTTCTATTAGAATATTTCCCTGGATTTTGATAGATTTGCATTGGTTTAAATGTGGAATTGGCACTATTTGGGCTGCAAATACTATGTTAGTTTGCAAAATGTGTTTTTTGAGAGATTAGCAATCTTTTTATTATTATTTGTGCCATGGGAGTTGAATTGCTAACACGCATATATAGTTTGTAGTATTGTTTACAATTGAACTCCCAGTATTTGTTTTACTACTATCAGATTATAAATATTTTATATTGACCTCCATGCCCAAGCGGCTTAAGGCAGTGCTGCAAAATAATGGTGGCTATGTATGTGTGTGGAGGGGTAGAATAGAAATTAGAAAGAGGATGAGTAATGTAAAAGACAAACAAGCGAGATAAAAGACAAAAAGAGAAAAGGAGAAGAAAAACATATCAGTGAGATAAGTGAGATAGGGCAAAAAAATTACCAGGAAAGAATATGATGAACAAAGACCACTAGAGGTAGGCTGAAAACAGAGAAAAATAGAGAGGGAAAGACAACACTAAAGGCAGGAAAACCAGAGATAAGTAAGGAAAATTTTCTTTCTGAATGATTTCCTGAATTGCACAATGTGTTTTTGCGATGAACGAAAGTATAAATATTTCATAGCAACATGATAGGTCATGATCATATTTATATTGCAATAAACTGTTGTTTCATTAGTTTTCATTTTTTGTTTTAGTTAGTTGGCCACGAGATAAAAGGGGCTATCCTGTATAATTACTCCAGGGGCCAAAACTCCTTTATCTGACCTTGTGGAGGGCAAACTGAAGTTGCCAAGAGGCTGCTAAAGCACGCCCTTCACCTTGTTTGCAGCTATGAGAGGTAGATGATGGTTTATAGTAAGACCTCCTTTACAGAACTTGTCCCTGGATATAATAAACCACAGATCACAAAAATAGAGGGTATAGATGCATCTTACACCTCTGCTTTGTCAGGCCCCATTCAGGCCACAGAGCTGCTTATCTTAGTTTCCCTGTCTCACTACAGTTCCCTCTTTGCTGTAATCCATTCCTGGATTTCCCTGTGCTCTGCCATTTACTTTTGATACTTTGTTTCAGTCCTGCTCTTAGCTTCAACTTCTGTTTCCTTTATAAGGTGTGCGCCACCCATTTTTTTATGTTTATCTCAGTCAGCAGTCTGTTATCATATAGTCCTAGGCTAGTTCCTGTATCTTTGTGTGTCTGTATTTTATGTACCTTTGTACAACTCCTATCTTGAAAAAGCCCTCCAACTGATCTATCCAACTACCGTCCCATATTTTTACTTTCTCTCACCTCCAAGCTTCCTCTTACACACAACAAGCTAAGTTTCTTAACTCCAACTCCTTACTTGACCCCCTTCAATTTGGATTCCTCTCTCAACATTTTACTGAGACCACCCTTACTAAAGTTACTAATGACCTACTCACTGCTAAATCCAAGGGCCACTACCCCATGCTAATCCTACTGGACTGCACTCTTCCCTGTCTCTCCATGCCTTCAATGTCCTCTCCTCTGATTTCTAATTCTCGTGCACCCTTGCAAGACTTCTCAAAGACAGCCCCTATCCACTGGAAAGTCCTTCCTCTGCCTATCCATATTTCCGCCTGCCTTCGGTCTTTCAAAAAAGACCTCAAAATCCGCTTTTTAAGGAAGCCTACATTCCTACATGTTAACGCCCTCTCCTGGAATACTTATTCAATGGTACATCGTTACAACGGTGTCTGGTCTATCCCTAACAACGGCATTTTTACCTCTTGTATAATACACCCCATCAGCTTGTTTGAGCAAGGCCCTCCTTACCTGTTGTTTCTATAAGTCAAATTGTTATGTTATATAGTAGTATAGTTAGATCAGTGATGTCACCTCACAAAACAAACTATATATTTTGCAAGGCTAACTCAGCCCTTCTTTAAGGAGAAGAAAGAAAGAAGCCGTAACTTTCCTGCTAATTTTCTTGCCAACTCTCACATTAGTGAGTAAACCACAAATATATATATATATATATATATATATAATATATATTATATATATATATATATATATAAATAAAGGCCAAACAGGGCCAAAATCCTTTATGTAAGTGGTGATTGCAATCCATTTTGTATACCTGATTAAGCTCTGCATCTTTACATCAGGAAAAATGGGCAGAGTAGATGGGACAAATGGTTCTTATCTGCGATAAAATTCTATGTGTATATGTAACTGAATGGTCAGACATGAGACTACGCCATTACATAGGTAAGTGCTGGCTTCTGAAACAAAAATCTGTAAAAATGATGAAAAATAGCTTTTCAGAACACTGAGCCCCCAAAGTCACCTTCTGTTCTAATGTAACTGATCTCATAATTTAAAGCTTTTACTTATTGTAAATCCATTACATCTTCTTGGCATACTAGCAACTAAAGCAAAAGCAGATACATGTTTCACAATGATATCATTATGCCGTAATGACTTAAATAGAGTTTATTACAGAAATGTGAAAAGAATTTCAGCTTCTATAATTGATCATCATTAAAGTTCATAAGAAATGGTTTAAAGAAAAAAGAAAACTAATTTTAAGGGCATTTATAAATGTTAATGAATTGCTTTTTTGCTGTGCTAGAAAGGACTGCAACCAGTTGAGCCAATGACTCAATGTTTCTACAATTAACTCACAACAGTAATTCTAAAACGTTTTCAGCATCTGCCTGTACTTATTTATTTTACAGTCCAGGTTCTGCATGCTGCCTGCTTCTGGTGCTGAGACATGACATCATATCTATATCTTAGCTACCATGAGGGAGAAACCATTTGTGAAGAGGTCTGTGATGGCAGTGGCACAGATCATAAGGCTATACGGGCTAATGACTGCTGCCCCTTTTGCACTGTGTTAAAGGCAGCCCTGATGATACTAAGTATACTGTAAAACTATAAAATCTCACATATAATAGTTTCCCTATTTTATACTATTGATACTAAGTATACTGTAAAACTATAAAATCTCACATATAATAGTTTCCCTAGTTTATGATATTTAGTAGTTATAAGACTATAATTACTAATACCTTGCACATAATTAAAAAAAAAATGAATACAAATATACAGTCTTCTTTGAAATTTAAAGTTAAACTGCAAACATAAAAAAATATCTGAAGGGCACAAATTTCTTCAAGTGTCTCGGAAACAATGCATTGTAACAATGGCTCATTATTACTATGTTGCACCTGGATCCTAGTTAGCAAAATACTATTTAATCGCTTAAGTTTTTGGTTTCCATTCTTTTGAAGCTTTAGTGAAGATGTTCTTTCATGTAAGGTAGCAAATGGCGCTGAGAATTAAAGACTTATGCAAATAATTCTAATGCCAAAGCGGTTGGCACCAGGGGTCTGTAGTATACTGATTATTATGTAAGTGTTGATTACCTGTTTTATGGTTACCTTTCCCTTCACGCCTCTGTTCTGGAGGAAGTGGTTCTTTCAATAACAAGAACCTTGAGTGGGATCTTTTCACTGAAGAGTGAATTTGCGAGTTGGACATTTCAACTTCATCATATCACTATACATTATCAAGACAAACAACAGTAAGAAAGGAGGTCTGAGTTGGCCCAGCATAGGCAAGAAATTGATTATATTGTCCTAACTGATTTAACTGTTTTATGCAGGACCAGATCATGACTTCTTGTAGGAGAAGCCCACTGGGGTTTGGTAAAGTCAGAAATGATTCAGTCATCCTGCAAACTCCCTCTTTTCTAAACAGATCCCAAACAGATAGGTAATTAGAAGTGCACTTCTATCCCAGGTATCACTAAAAAAGTTAATTTTGTCCACTTTAATTGATGAGCGTAATGGATTCTATACATTAAAATACTAATATAATAGCGTATATACAGTGCATGTTAATATGCATGCCCCTTAAAGGCACTTCCCTCACAGTAATAACCAAATAACAATTTGCATACAGAAATTATTAGGATCAAAACTATAATTAATATGAGAAAAGTGCAGCACCATAATTTCCTTTTAATATATATCTTCTAATAGCTCAATTTCTGTATGTTTTTTTTTTTCTTTTTAAATTAAAATGAACTCTGTATCATTGTGTTTGAGGTAAGTTTAAGCTGAGGAGCATTAATTGTGTCTGCAAATGTAGAACTGTTAATTTCCAGCAGGCTTTAATCTTCCCAAAAGAAAAACGCACACAGTTGTAGAGGGAGTGAATGATGCACTAATGTCTGAAATTATAAGGCAATTATCACATTTTCAATTACATACCACATATGGCAATTAACATTTTGTTAATCATCTAGATTCTTTTTTACGTGGCTTTTTAAAATAAGTAGCTTACCCTCTAACTCCATAAAATTAGTATTTACAATCGTGCATACATAATTATCCTTCAAACTCAGTACTGGTTCAGAGCTTTCTTGCACCTAGCAGGCAATGTGTACACACCAAAGTGAGACTTAGAACAGGAAATCCTGCTCTTAAGAAGATTGGAACGAAACATGCTATAATTGATTATTCAAGGCTAGACTGCACAGACGGCAGCTGACGTGGAATATAACTCCCACCATCCTCAAGTTTTGTTTCATTATAAATGAATGTTAAAGGAGAATTGTCATCTGTAATGGCCAGATGTTGCACACCCCTTACATTCGACATTTGTTTCTCTTGGCTGGCTTCCCCAGGCAAACGACTATCTCACACCTCACTCATCTGGAAAGGAAAATATCCATTACACAGCAATCAGCAAACGTAAATTACACATTGATGAGATGCATTATTTATTCATTTTTCTAGACACATTCTACAAATCATATAACTGTGGGAAACATATTTATCATATTAATATACATGCCAGAAACCACAGTTATGGGAAAATAAACACCTAGCACATTTTGTTTCTTTAAAAAAAAGTGCTCCATATTACTATAAATTATGATTCTTTAATTGCTGAATGTGACATACTTATTAAGCATTAGTCAGATAAATAATAACAAAATATAGTAATTGTATTTAATTGTTAATTCATGATTATCCAGAACACAAAAAAAGAACATTTTATATTTTATAGTGAACTGCAGCTTCAAAATATACAATCTGTGTTGTCTTGTTGAGCAAAGTGGCAGCAGACTTCTATCACAGTGAGCTGTAAACGGCATGTTAAAGCTCCCTAACTCTCTCCTTCTTCCAGGGCCTGAGTGGCACTTTAAGGCCGGAGGCCACCTGATGATGTAAGTGCAGCATTATGATGTAAGTGCTCCCTGGACCTACAGTCCTAGGCCTATGCCCGTGTGGTTCCCTTTAACTACAGTACAGGAAAGTCTCTGAACAATATTATCGATACTATGTGGCCACTGGTTACATTTAACTGATAATGAAAGGAAAGGCTTTAGCCAATTATTCTTTCTAATCCTTTTGATCAGTTAAATGTTAAAACAAATGTATGTGTAAATTGGTTTACAATAATAATGATAAATTACACTTATAGAGTTGGGCACCTAATCATTGCAATACAAGGAATTTGCTCTATAATGGTTGTTCTATTAGGTTGTCCTAAAAATAAGTAAAAATACCGAAATCCATCAATGTTTGAATTCCGGTACAAGTTTGTGAAGTTAAATCCTTAAAACTGGTAAACCTTTGAAATGGTCTAATACAGATGCTTCCTTGTGTGCATTAGTAAATTGGATAGACCTAAATTGCCATTAATCTTTGCCCTTTTAGGTGTGCTCAATGATGCCTATATTTAAAGCTGAATGTAACTTTGTGCAACAGTAACAAAGTGGATCATTTTACTGTTTCCCCAGCTGCAAGGGTATTAAATACTAACTACATCTCTTTCTGTGATCACTGTGCTGTGTCTAACCACATGCCCAGCCAAAATTTAGATCTAAAGCAGCAAAATACCTATCCTTCCCTTAGGTAAGACAGTAATAAGCAGATGCCTTCTTAGTACCCAATTATCTCCTGCATTCCTTCCTCTAACCATTATTAACTAACTTTTCAACAATGTTCCGTTTTGTTTTAGTTAAACCAATTAACCAAATAAAATTGCTGTTCCGAAATAAGCAACCTCAGTTATTCCAGCTGTTTGCTAACTACTACTCCCAATCACTGAGCCAGAAAAAGGGAGGTGTAATCTGTGGCAGGTAGTTCTTATATGGAATAGAGCTTTCTGGGAAAATGTGCTTCAACCTTTAATAAACAGATGCATTTCATTATCTTCCAAATGTTGTCCTGATGTCTTTTCATTTTTCTCTGTAACAACAGTAGAAAAAACAGCATCTAATGTATTCCATTGACGGAATAAAAGATGAATAAAACAGACCTTAGGCACTTTAGGAATCAAATAGTTCATAGGGTTATTGATCTATTACGGCTGTGTCAAGGAGATGCAACATGGCACTGTTAGGAGACAGCATCAAGGCGAAGAAGAAAGACGCAAATATTGTCAGAAAATGAGCATGTTTATTGTTTGATTAATATATACAATAAACTCTTTGGTACATTTAGTGGTTCGCCCCCTGGCACCAGATAATAGTAAAAGAAAAAAATAGTAGGGGAATATTAATATATTCATAGTAAAACTGAAAACTAAAGCGAATAACATATACAATAAGGCATTTCTTGTTTGTTCTATGAATGCTAAGGCAGATATGCAATTACAAGATTCTTTCAGATTAATGATCTTTGTAATATGTAATTTGACAAACATAATATATGTTAATATATAATTATGACTTCACATTGTTGCACCTGAAAAAACTACCGTTGAATAGAAAAATCAAAAAAGTATTATTTTTTTGTATTTGGTTAATTGATTTATAATGTATAACCAATACCATATGGCTGCTTTAGCTGTACAGTAATGGGTAAACATGTTAAATGCATACCGCGGAAATTTGACCTTTGCAATTGATACAACTGAGTCTAAGAGCTCATTATACTACATTTGTGTTGTTACAGATGTATCATGTGTCCTTTTGGCATACTGTACTCTCAATGGTTATAGCGTTTTTTCACCCATGCAAATTCCCAATTTTACATCTCACAGTCTTAATTTCCAGTAGACCATGAATATGCCATGTACCGAATCAGGCTGAAATAGGGGGAAGGGATTTATATTACTGATAAATTGCTGAGGACATCACATCCAGTCATTGCTTATCCAAAGTTGAGTGACTGAGTTTAAGCATTGTAAGTTTTGTCCTTTAACTAAAAGAAACAGTGATATGCTAACTTACATGCTTCATATTCTGGCCTAGGCCAACTAGGCCTAGGGTAGCAGGTCAAAGTGATCAGACTATCGGTAACGCCACCGCTCAGTGTGCTGGTAAGAAGGAGATCATTGATCTGATCCAAGTCTGTGTGGATGTGGTGGCAAAGATAAATATGACAATGCTTCAAAGGTTAAAATGCAACAATCTTAATGTTATTTATTATTTTAAGGACCTTATGCATGTATGTACCATACTGTCATGAAAATACTCGACTTTAAACCCTTTTTGATGATGTGGTACACCAAGTGCAAAAATGGATAAAAAAAACTCAATGATTCCTGGTGGAAGGGACTGCTTATCACTTGACACAATCAGTGGGATCCATCATTGAGCCCTCCCTGTTTCCAGAGTCTTGTGTGATATGTACAGTTGTGTACTTTTTTCTCTTGGTGGGTATCAGTGTTGATTATGTTTGTCCAATTAGCAAGCTTTGGGTTTATTAATGCCCACAGCCTAACTGAAAATCCAGAGGTAGCCAGTGGGCATGCAGCACAAACCTGACCCCAGACTCAAATTTGTTTGTACGTCAGGCCATCTCATCCAGGGGTTTAGATCCTAGCATTTATCAATGTGATAAGACTGTACAATTTCACTTGTTCAACTTTTTTTTGGTTGTTTCTGCATAGAGAAGGAACAGAAATAACATCAGTAAGCATTTTTTTAAACCGTGTTTTAAGAGTTGGATTCATGCTTCAACATCTTTGCTATATATTTGCCCACGGATTATTTTCTTCTAAAATGCCTGAACTGAGAAGTTAATTACCTGTTTAAATAACCATTAAAACCAAAATCAAAAAGAATGCCTTGAAAATGAGGAATTAACCTGCTTCAGTCTAGAAGATTAAGCCATACAAGTGTATTAAGGGAAATATAAGTTTTTTGTTACTGTGTCCATTAAATGCATTCAGATATTTTTAATCCTCTATTAATTCCCTGACATTGAGATAATTTCATCTAGGGGATTAAAGGCCTAGTGCATTTTTTTTGGTATTGGCTGTAAATTAATAGTTATCTTTTTAATACTATATTTTTTATAACTATTAAAATGTCTAGGAACTGATTGTAAAAAAAACAAAGGCCATACGGTAACGCGTGTTCATCAAGAAAATTTTAATTTCTAATGTTCATTTTTAAGAAATTAAAAAAACTGAACGTATGAACCATACCTATAAATCTATAAATTGCTGCAGTCAGAAAAGGCAGTTTCCTAGAGGAGTCTCTGAAGAAAGGCTGCATGGCCAACAGAAAAGAAATTCAAGTTGGGGTCTTGAGGTAGCCTAAGATAACAAAATGAAATAGCAACGTAAGTAAAAGGGGGACAAGTAGGAGTAAAAGTAGACAAATATGAATATAATACTGTTTGAACTTATTATGCAATACCTAGCAGACTGATTCATGACTACTGGGTATGTGGATTAGGAAAGATCTTTCAATTCATGACTCTTGACATGACACATCATTTTAGTAGCAACATTCCATGCTGATTATGGTGACATCACCTCCTTCTATTGCTTATTTTCTTTTCCTCTCATTATAAATGAAGATGTGTTGGACGTGTATTATGCAGTGGCTACACAGGGAAAGTTAGCTTGTGAACAGGACCCTCTTTACCTGATGTATTAGTTTGTCTTAGTCTATTAGTTCTAGTTTTGTCATACCCTTGGAATGTATGTATTAAATTATTGGCACAATATAAATAAAGCATAATAATAATAATAATAATGTAAACTACATTATATTTGAAGGATGTTACATGAGAGACTGCATCCTCTTTTCTCATTACTTATCTTCAACCATTTTTATTCACCATGAATGTTATCTGTTTGAAGAATGTTTGCCAAGACAGGACTTTTCCAGTACATCATTTATTATGGAGTAGTGTATAAAAAGTTATTCTAGTGCAAACCTTTTTAAGTTGCGTTATCACCATAGTAGCCAATCTAATGGTCCAAACAGATCATTTAATTTCCAGCTATAGTGATAAAAGATAACTTTTATACATATTCTCATATGACTTTAATTTGGGTTTTATGGTCATCCACTAGTGATAGAGGAAAGCATTCTCTACTGCAATATGCAAGACACGAAATAAAGACAGCAATGACTGTGTGCCATTAAAACCACTACACATATATAACCCACAATATTCAATAGCATTCATTATAATGTTTCAGGTTGTAGGTGTTTTATGGGTGTTTTGGCAAAATAATCTCAGGGGCATGTACCAATGCTATATGTTCAGCAAGGACTAGTGACCAATTTAGGCTCACTAATATATACTATGCCAGTTTTTTTATGTATATATATCTATATATGTATACTTTGTATATGTCAATTTTCTTTAGATGCCCTAACTTAGCCCCTAGATTAGCCCCAACATATATTTTTAAAATCAATTACCATAGCTGTCTCCATTTATAAATAATAAGAGAAATTATTTACGGGGAATTTTCTGATTGGTGTTTATGCGACTTATGTGTTTTTGCTTTCTATACTTCTGAAACATGTTAAGACAATGCACAGAAATATATTAGATACTGAACGCAAACAAATTTGGAAGTGATGACATATTTAATTAACCTTTGCGCAATATGAAAACAATCTCTGTGTTCTTATTCTGCAAAGGGTTTCTAAAATGACAGATTGCAAGCAGTATACGCATACAGTTATATGGATAGTAAGACATTTAACAAGATGTATTATTATCATGTGCTATGCATCCGTATCACTGGCTGTATTATATGAAATTATGATTCTCATAAACATTTTCAGCAACAAAGCAATGGAGACAGAAACTATGGAAAATAATGCAATAGTACAAGTAATAAAACACAAATAAGTCTGCATAAATTACAATTCACATAGAATTGTGGATATGTATTAGTTGGACGCGTGTAACCTAAAAAAATATTAAAGGAAGATCATGTAATTTGCTTTACCATTAGGGCGTAACAATCATTTTTTTTTTGCTGTAGCTCTTTGGTTTTAATATAGAGGCTGAGATACCAAACAATAAAGATGCTTGGCTCATGAACAGTCCATGACGATGATATAAAATACAGCTTGAACCATCCAGCTGTACGTTTCTCCAAAATGAACTTAAAGGTAACTTCCAACTCCTATCGCAAAAAAGTAAAACAAGAATAACTTCTTCTCAAAGTAACTATATTGGAGTCAGATACATTTTTATAATAATGATATCAGTGTAGTAAATATATTTTTGTTTATAAACACATTAATTTGTGTACAAATGGTTCTTCTTTCCCCTCCTCCAAGAACTACAAGATTCAGCTGGAAATGTGTTACTTCCTACCAATAACAGAACACCAAAAGGGATCAGATGCAAATATACATTAAAAAATATAACACTTAAGGGTATCTTCCACCATCCTCATTTTCACAAAAAATATATTTCTGAACTATCATTCTCCATGTCTTCTTCACCTTACTTAAGACTGTTAAGTGTTATTTTGAAGTTTTGCTCTCTTTTTTTCCAGGAACAAAAACACAAACTAAAACAAAACTTTGATGGTGTTTATTTTTTATCAGTAATTACACAAAACAATTAGAATCTGACACCTAGACAAATAGCTCTCTGAGGCAGGCAGAAGTAATAATAAAGCTTAGGTTTCCTATGGATTTGAGCCTTATGGATGATTAATTTGTTTGGAAGGCTTTTATCTCTCATTGTATTAAAACTAGTGCAGGAGCTGAATGTTTATTTTTGGTTACCTGCATATATTTCATCTGCACTCAAGTACAAAACTGATCAAAACTGTGCTCTGTTCTGTCTTTAAATCAAATTGTTGGCAACTTTGAATGAACAGCATGAATTGTATAATAAGGCTGTGTGCAAAGAGAAAAAGACAGTTTGGCAACATATAAAATCAGAAAGTAATGTGTGATGCCAGCTGCATGTGCTCAGACTGAATATCCCAAGACTCCTCACAAAGTGGAATTAAAGTGCATGTGGACTGAAGAGGTTGTGGAAATTGTGGCGGTTAAGTAAATTAGGAGATGGGTACAGGTTAAAACAGTGAGGGAATTTAAACATACATGACATAGGTATAACACTGCCCTGACCGCAAGCCCTCAAGATAAAGCCACGGAACTTGAAAGGTTTGAGGTTTTGCACCATGAATGAAAATTCGGGCAGACTAACTGAGGCTTTTTTTCATGACATCAAATTCTTTGGTTCTGTTATCCACTTATCCATATCTGTATTACATTTCTCTTGTTTCCTTAATAAGCTTTATGTGTTTTATTTATTTTCGCTACTAATTCACAGGTAAAACAGTTAATTCACCAGTTAAACAGTTAACTACATTTTCTGTTAATATAATGTGACGTATTATATTGTTGTCTCTTGTTTCTCATTACCTGTTACCTTCAAGACTTCTAAGTTGAGGTGCTAGCAGAGAAAAACGTAACCGGTTCATATTTCACTGCATTTTATTTAATTTAGGCTAACGTTTTATTCATACAATCAACATCTTTTCACTTCAGACATGTGTAATTAGACAAAGTATACCGCAAACAACAAACAACTTTGCAAAGAGTTTGGTTAATAAATGAAAATGATATAAGTATATGTTTACAGTGGTTTGCCAGAAACATGTTTGCATCATATCAGGCATTATGACAAGATGAAAATGTATATAAGCGAATATATGGAAAACAGCTCACCGTGTACCTATTAAAACATCTATGGGACGAATGATAATGCAACATTCATGAAGCTAACTCTAATTGTTTGAATCTCCTTTCTGCTGATTATGCTTAGGAAATGCTATTACCGTTGTGGGATTTCTCCAATTAGAATGTTGAAAGAATCTGCTACAGTTCTCTTTTTAGAATTCTCCAGTGGAGAAGAAATCCGTTTCAACACTGAAATTTTAAACGTCTTAATATTATTTTATATGTGCAACACTGAACTCACTGCACAGTCATTTTGGAAAGCTACCAACGGAACATTATTTCTTCTTATATGTAATTCTGTTTGTACTTATGTCATTCTGATGATATTTTATTTTGTTTTCTTTGTCCTTTCCTGGTCTTATGGACCGCATTTATGTATTAAAAGCAAACGGCAATTCTAAAGGAGTGAAGAAAGGGGAAATATTATACTTTTTTTTCCGTCAGGTACTAAATATATTCGCTCCGACATAGATTGATTGATATGATGCTCTTAGTAGAAAGGAAAAGAGGCCCACAAGCATGTGGATATATAGATAGTGTATAACAAGATTAATTGCAATGATGTACAGTAAGCTTGTAAAACACTTGTATGGTGCTCATTTCAGGGGGACATGCATTTTAATGCCTGGAGACCAAAGGTCTAATTCTTTACTATACATCTTGACACTTCGCATTACTTACAACGTGTCTGTGGAGAGACAATATATCATGGGCTGAACACCACATTTGTTATATGAACTTTTAGCTGTGACAATTAAAGAAAAGGTACCAAGGTGCTCCAGGGGCATAGAATTATTTTAACTGTATGAAATGTACTGGGCGTTACCAGTTGAAAGACTAACATCTTTCAAGAGCGGGATTAGGCCCAGGAAGTGTTAAATGTTAAAATGTAAAGCAACCCTAATGATTCATAATTGCTCTCATGTGTTTAATCAGGCATTGACTTTTCACACACATTCTTTTCTTTTCTATATAAATATGCTTATGTGAGGAGTTGGTTTTCTTTTTGATAGAGTGACACATGTATCTTTCCCATGGTGGTATACTATACTATCAAAGATCTGTTTGACTTCAAGAACAGAGCAGAGCTGTCAGAAAGGGGTAATTTAATGTGGTTTGCTGGTATGGGCGTGGGTATAATTCTCTTTACACTGTCTTGTATGAGCTACTTAATGAAATTTTATACAAATTCCAGAGAGACTCAGGAAATAATCACTGGTAAATGAGTTACACTGAAAAGCACAATTAGTCCTAGATACTAGATTTAGGACTTTGTTGCTGAGTTATGTAAATTTTTTTATGTCAATTTACTATATATTATATACTGAAACTACATATATATATATATATATATATATATATATAATCTTATATGTAGTTATAGAGAAAGATAGACTGTGACAGCATGTAAGAACCATTTGGTCCATCTGGTCTGCCCGTTTCTCCTCACGCAATGACTCAGACTTTAATTAGTCCTTGGTCTTGTCTTAGATTCATAAAGTAAGACTTTCTTACATTACATATAAACCTCTGACCATCTAGTCTTAGATTATGGCTCTCGTTCTAACATTTCTCTTCCTTTGAAATAAACTTCCCTCCTGTGCTTTGGTAATTTGAAAAGCTTAGACATCAATCGGAGATCCCGACATAATTTGAACGTGCAAGCTTCGGAACTGGAGTCAGACGTTCTACTGGTGCGCAGCAAGATCACGTGCAAAATAATAATGCTACAAAATTATTATAGATGTCTGCTGGCTGTTTGTTTTTTTATTGTATGTTTCCTTAAACGGATTTGGGTGATGGTTCTTGTTTGCTTATAGAAACTTGTTATGTATTATGGTAATATAACTCAGTATCTTGGATTCAGTAATTATGCCCTCCTTAGTATTCATTTTATTGTTCAAGTAAAAGAGGAGCCTATGCCAAAGTACATCTAATTTGCAGAAAAAAACATCTTTATCATCCACAAAAAAGAAAATATGATAAGGTAGCTCAGCAACCAGCATTAATTACTCGTTTTTACAGGAAAGGTCAGATAATTGAAAAGTGTCCTCTGCATATTGCCGAGAGCAATGCTTATTTTAAAATTTAAATGAAAGTTCTTGAAAAATAGTACTATATATAATATAGTAAAGTAAAGATTTTGTTAGCTTATACGCAAAAAGATGGCATTTTGGTTAAGAAATAATGAGTAGGTCACCAAGTTACACAATTCAATATGGGGATCACATTCAGCGTATACATTGCTTTAATGTTTGCTGTGGCCCCCTGCCACGCCACCCTGTATATGCAAAGGTCCTCACCAGTAGGCTAGGTTGCCTTGTAGATAATGTCAATAGATGATGCTACCAGGGCTGGCCCTACCATGGAGCAGAGTGGGGCAATTGCCCCAGGTGGCACTTTTGAAGAGGCGGCACTTTGCCACCCTAAGCGCTTTTTGGGGGGGGGGGCGCAGAGTGGTTTTTGCTTACCAAGTTGTCAGTACCCGCTTTGCACCCCTCTCCTCTGCGAGCCTTCTAGCTTGGTGCCGGCTTGTTGTAATGCTGAGCATTTCCGGCGCTCAGCATAAAAGCAGCGCGCACCGTGGCAGAGCAGGGAGACTCGCGGCAGGACTGCTGAAAGGTAAGTACAAAGGGGGGGATAGGGTAGATAATAGGGAGGGAGAGAAAGGGTAGATAATAGGGAGGGAGAGGAAGGGTAGATAAGGGGGGGGGCATCATTTTAAACTTCGCCCCAGGCGGCATTATGTCTTGGGCCGGCCCTGGATGCTACTATATAATGTTGAACATTGATCATAATTATATCAGCTGTTATATCAGCACATAAACTATGTGGACAAAAGTATTGGGACACTTGATCTTTGCACCAACAGACTTTTATGATATCACATTCTAAATACATATAGATTAATAGGTAGTTGGTGCCCCTTTGCAGCTATAACAGCTTCCACTCTTCTGGGAAGGCTTTCCAAAATATTTTTGGAGTGTTTCTGTGGGAATTTTTGCACATTCATCCAGTAGAGCATTTGTGAGGTCAGGGTTGAGGTCACGGCTCTCTAAAGGCCAGTCAAGTTCTTCCACACCAAACTCATCCAACAATGTATTTATAGATCTTGCTTTGTGCAGAGGGGCGCAGCCGTGCCGGAATAGAAAAGGGCCTTCCCTGATCTGTTCCCGCAAAGTTGGAAGCATAGTATAGTCCAAAATGTCTTGGTATGCTGAAGGGGACAAATTTTTGCAATTATGTTAGCACAGCTGGAAGTTTCCTTGTTTTCTGTGAAAACTGCTAAAGTGACCCGAAACTTTTGAAAGGTATAATTGTATAAATAAATACGAGAATTGTAGACATATACAGAAAAGTCTGAAAGCAATGAACAAGGAATTTTAAGACCATTTTCTGGAGATGGGAAACGTTTCACAATGAGAATTCTTGAGGTGATAGCAGGGAAAGGAACATCGTTGGTTAATGTATAGCAAGGATTACCATAGACAGTTCAGATTCGCTAACTGCTGGGGGTAGCTGTTTCTGTAGAAGGAAATGGAGCGTCAGACTTAGCAATATTCTAAACCAATGAGCCACAAAACATTATAGAATAAAAACATTTCATAAACTCTCCAGCTATGGCCAGCCTCCATGTTTAATGTTTGAATTTCTCATTTCCTTTTAATATGTTTGTAAGTATAAGTTCTGCTTGATGTTTATTGATGCAAATTATTGGTTTTCTTACTGAGATATTTTATGTTTATCAAGAAAATATTTGCAGAGCTATGTTGACGATCCTCTTTACAAAAGGAACTCTGTTACAGGTGGTGCTATTCGCATTTAACATGGCCTAGGCCAAGCCAAAGCTGCCTATGTTACCCAGCCATGCCCATTATGTGAATATAATATGAATTTTAAAGTGCTTTAATTAATAATAAATATATATATCTATGTGTAAAATTATTCTATTAACTTGATTCAGAAAAAAAGTTTGTACGCTGTATTCAAACTACTCAAGCCTACGTTTCAAAATAATCGATTCCATCCACATGTTTATTATGCATCTAAATGGTACATCAAATCCATTTCTATGCAGACACTTTGCAAAGAATATTTTAATGTAGAGTTACTAAGGCTTTTGCTCAATTACCATCTGCTGTGTAAATTGAATCTCTTCTGTAACATTTTTTAAACATTCTTTGAATTTCAGAGATCTCTCTTTCTTATCAATTTGTCTGAAAGGTAGACATGACACCAGTGCTAAACATTGATTTTAATTATTGTTATTCCTGAAATGAAAGCTAATTATTCCTTCACAAACGGTCATTGTATCTGTGTAAATTCTGTGACATGCAATCTGACATCCATCGGTAGAGCCTTTGATGTTTCCGCATCACATTGTAATGGATTTGTTTATTCATTATAATGTATCATAGCTTTTAACGTAAGTAGAAGGCAATTTCACAAAAATTGTACAAATTATTTTCAAAATGAAACCATAGAGTATTCTGACGATATACAGCTTTGCAATTTAAGTACTTTTTCACCTAAGCATTGAGATTTCATCTTTCACTTGAAGCAATGTTTTGATTCATTTGCAATTCTACTAAACACAGTAAGGTTAATTCAAAGGTATGTGATAATTGTAGCTGCCTTCAAATGACCGAACAAAAAATAAAATAAAAACAACATGCATGCAGGAGAAAAATACCATTAGCACATAACGGTAATTCATAGAGGGTTTTAAGCCTTTCGGTAACAACAATATGTAGTGGCAGGGCCAGACTAGGGATGACAATGCAGCCATGGCACTTTAAGGCCAGCGGGCATCTGGTATTGTAAGTACAGCCACACGTTACATTTTTATGCTCATGTAGCATGTGGTCAGGCATATCTAGCCAGATAGTGCTATTGGCTAGCGGTCCACAGGGCATATGCCTGGTGTGCCAGATGTCTGCACACAAAATCCATGCAGGTAATGGCACACACAAGAAAAGGTTAACTCCTATGATTGGTACGCTACTATTCACCCCAAGCACTCAAGACGTGTCCTATAAATATTTGGCACTGATAAAGATAACCGTGTAACACAATCAATCACTGCATGCTGTAATCACTTTTAAAATGATTACTTTTGGAAAAATAAGCCAAACAAGCATGAATTGGAAGCTCACATTTAGATACAGTATAATTTAATGTACAAAAATCAGTAATATATGTAATATATCATCTATTAATATATACATTGCAATCAATAAAATGTTAATGTTATAGGGTTGGGTAGGTTTACATAAATTCCTAAAGTAGGTGTAGTAATGACTACTGAAGCCCAACACGTTGGTATTTCATTTATTTTGGGAAATATTGTGAGATAAAAATATCAATTTTGTGTGAATTCTTTGGTCAAGAAGGTATTTCGTAAACATTTTAGACACTCAGCACGTGATACATTATGTCACGCCACAGTTGAAAAATCTGATTCTTGACAGTAACCAGGTCCAAACTTTTCCAAGGGATCTATCTGAAACAGCTTATCACTTACATATCTGGAGTAATAAAACTATGGGGATACCGACAATAATTGCTCAAAGAAAAAGTATTATTACCAAAAATACTTGTGCCAGACTCAGGTAGTACCATGAGGAGGTTCATTGCATGTTGCCATATTGACCTCAAAAGACAAAAAGCACCAAACTAAGACACACAACTAAGCTAATTATTCAACATGAATGGGCATAAACATTGAACTAACCACATACATGCAGGTTGTTATAGTAACTTAAGTCATGTTGACCTAATCAAATCTACAAAAATATGCGACTGGGAATGTGAAGGATAAACTTATTGTGAAATGAAAAAGCTTAGACATAAATGGTAGGAATTAAGACTGTGACAAAGTCAAAATACAAAATGACATTTACACACTTTACCCAAACAATCTCAAAGTTATTTCTAAAGCTTGTTGTTTGAGAAAGGAAAGGGACACTTTCAGAGTCAACTAAATGGAACACCAGTAACCATATCCCTTATTCAATTACATGCTAATGTAATTATGGCTAGAACAAAAGTACCTTATGTAATTTGCTAAATTTCTCCAGAGTAATCATAAAAAACACCTTTAAATTAACATTAATTGAAGTATATGCTGGGCCAGACTAAGAATGAAAAGCAGCCCTGGAAACATTTGGACACCAGCCCCATATATTTTATCTCATGATCGAGCTCTTTTTGCCTCTTGTGTATTAATGCCCAGCCAGCCCCCCCTTTAGTATTGATTAATGTTTCCCCCCACAACCTTGTGTATTGCCCCCCTTTCTGCATTTATGCCCCCACATCCTTGGGGCACTACGGCCACACGACGGCCTCTTGGTCTGCCAGCCCACGGACCGGCCGACCCACCGGTGAATTTCCTGGTTTCCCAGTGGGCCAGTCTGGCCCTGAGTATATGATACCCATTATGACATTCTAATTTAAAAGCTACCCATTATGACATTCTAATTAAAAAACTAGTGTGATTAAAACTACCTATAGGTTTATGTTATTTGGCAATCGGTGTAATTGTTTTGGAGATATTTAAATGTTTACCATGTAGGAGTTGAGATTTGTGTCATGGTGTGATAAGGTCTGCATCTAATCAGTTTCCTACCACCTCACAATAATGTCCTGAGATGATCAACACCAATCAGAAACTGAACCATATGGAACAGATGACTTTATAGGGAGGAATGATCATGTAGATCTGAAGAAAGGGAAGTTAAAATGCCTTTCCCCATTGCATACACCTAGCTATTGGATCTTTTTAGTGAATGGAAAGTGACAGGACCACATGTAGAAGAATGAATTGTTAGGTTAAATTATATATATATATATATATATATATATATATATATATATATGATGGCAGTGCAGCAACATGAAGATTTTCTACATTTGAACATTACTCTACATACATGTAGAACAAAATCAGCTATGACGTAAAAAATAATAAATGATCTTATCAACATTCTAGCAATGTATAGAAAGAATGCCGAGCAGTTGTGTAATGAATATTTACAAATAGGACCATCTTTGACTTTGGTTATGAGAGTCATTTCAGAAATAACATTTATCGAAGCAGTCTGTAAATTATACTGTATATTTAAAAACAGGGTGTGCAGACTACACATATCTCTCTATACATAATTGGTAATAGCTCACTTTGAACGTGATGCACAGTTTTTGACATATGTTTCTAAAAAAATATATTTAGAAACTTACTGCAGTCCAGTTGAGTTTTTAAGCTGGAAAAATGATTTGAATATTAGTAGAATGTACAAACATTAACTCACTTTGGGGGAATAACTCGGCATAGCATAGGCTCTTAAATTGGATTGTAGTAAGTTACAGTGACAATTTCCAATTCCAGCCTTTGCCAGGAACCAATTACGTACAAACTGAAATACATTAAAAAAGCGTCTAGAAACCTACTTTAAAGATAGAGCAAATAAAGCAATACTTTCTATTGTAGATGGAGGCGAAAGCCAGTACTGCACACATTGTAACACACTGACAAAGGTTGGATAAGGGATAATATTATATCACAGTCAAGGCAGCTACTATATGAAATGGTGACTAGATCAACAAAACATATAGGTTCTTTTAATGTATAATCCTCATATATTTATATAAATATGTTTATTTTAAATGAAAAAAGTGAGAGATGGGCAACCCCTATTATCAGCAGCTAAAAAGGGGATGAGTGATGCCTTGCATAAAAACAGTTGTACTGAAAAGGGTGACATACCTTGTACTTTCTCTATAGATTGTGTTTCTGTAGTATATATTTATATATATATATATACACACAACATATGCCTCATATTCATATATATATATATATATAATATTATATATAATATATATATATATATATAGACATATGAGGCATATGTTGTGTACTGCTATCCAAACTGAATATTTGTGCAATCTACATGATTTAAGGAACAATATACCAAGAAAGGAGGGATTAAAATGATATGCTTTTGACCAACCTATTATATATATATATAATATATATATATATATATATATTATAAATGTCTCTATGTATGTGAAAGCATAAAACATGGGCTGTTGTGCTAAATCACTGTGATGTCACAATCCTATGTCATAGTGGCCACCACATAAACTGGGTATTTCTGAACTGAAGTGTCATTTGACGCTCCTGCTCTTAGAGATTTGGATTCAAAGAATCGAATTTTGACAAAGGAGTAGGAATCAGCAAAATGAGAGTGATTGATCTTCTTCCAACGGATGTGGAAATGGTGGATGTTGAAAATTATTTAGGTAACAGGAGAGCACTGAAACATCTCCGGGATGGAGAAGATGATGGCTTTGCTGTAACTAAAAAAAGAAAGACTGAAATCTTTGAGGAAAGCAGAAAAGCTATAAAGCGGCAGTTAGAAGGTGAAGAGGATGACAGTTTGACACCAAAAGGGAAGAAGGGAAAATATTTTGGAGAAGGCACGACTCCTGTGAAGCGGTCCAGGGATGGAGAGGATGGGGACACTTTTACCCCAAAGTGGAGGAGAGTGTGCTAGCTACAGCGCCTAGCTTTACTTATGTGATGTTAAATAAAATGTTTGATTTAATTTGGCTGTCTTCTGTGAGTGTGATATCTGATCCATGTGTACTTACAATGTACATAATAAATGAGAAACCATTTTTGCCACATACCCCGGGCTGTGCCCCTTAACCAAGATACCTGGCCTCACCTCTTGCCCCGCCTCCGGCTGTGCGCTGCCATACACAACATGCACTCCCCTGCTTGGCCTTGTTTGTCTTCCAGCTTTCTGCTTCCTTTCTGTGCTGCACGGAGAGGCTCAGAAAGAAGCTGTATAAAATCCGTCGTCATAGGTTAATGGAGCTCACAGTGAGCCAATCAAAGCTGTGTTTACATACCGCCACTCCCTGCTTGTGTGTGTTCTGTTAGTTGGAAGCTGATCGGGCCTCAGTGAACCCATCAAATCAGTGCTTACCTACAGCCACAGGGAGGACACAGACTGCTGGACAGAAGAATTATGGCAGCAGAGAAGAGCAAGAGAAGACAGTGAACGCCCCAACCAACCATAGAATTTAAAAAAGTTACATTTATTTTAGAAATCAGCAGAGATTAACATAAATATACCAACAGATAGTTCTCACCAGAAGGTTATTCCATTATCTTAAATATTCTAATTATTTCACTATTAGTAATATATATATTAATTTTTATATATTTTATTATTTTTACGTTTTCTACTGTTTATTTATTTGATTTATTAATGAAATAAATATGTGCAGCATAGTATATATGTTAGGGCTTCCCTTATAAATGTTTTTTCAATTCCAAAACTAATGTAATCTCCCCAATTGTTTTTATTACTGTGTTTAGCTGAGGCTTTGTCGTTCACACGCAGTTTAGTTAATATCATGCTGTGCCTTCTGAATCTTCCCAAATAGAACACTTACACGCAGAAAATTAGGCATGCATACCATTCCTTAGCATGAGTAATTGAAATCACACCATCTTGACTGCATGCAAATGAGTTACTTAAAACTGTTTAAATAATAAAAATAAAAACATTCACATACATACCAAGTATGAAAATGTTTGAGTAATGTGTGCCTAAACCATTAGAAGAAGCAGGCTTAATTTTGATTGCATATTAAATTCATTGAGTATCTTATAATATATGTGTATCATGCACTAAATTATGTAATTTTGCTTTTCATAAACATGACTTATGTATTTTATATATGTAGCATGTTAGGCACACTATTTTCTTTATATTGCTTTAAAACGTTTGTAGCTGTTTGAATTTTGAATCAATCTATTACATCCTATACATTTTGGTAATGATCATGGAGGTTGATATCGCAAGATCTGTTAGAATATAGGGGCTTGGCTTTTTGGTATTTACAAAAAGCATTTCTATGATGTTAATAACATATGGCTAACATTAATACGCAATGATCTCCAGATTTAGCAACATGATTTACAACTATTCTGTGACTGTAATTCTAGACTTAAAAAAATAAAAAAAATGACATGTACTTTTTATTTTATGAAGCAGGCTTGCCTGTTTTACAGTCAGAGTGGTTCATTTGGGAACCTAAATCATTACTGCACAATTATTTTTACATCTGACAATGATTAATGGGCACGAGAAAAAAATGTAGTTGTAAAAAGATGGTAATGACCCTTCAATGGATTCTCCAGGCAATTAAAGATTTTAAAGGCAAGCTACCATTGAAAACTAAGTAGAGAATACATAGTATGTTTTAAAAAAAAATATTCATAAAATACTTAGAATCTAGATACATTTCTTTCCAACTCTCAGCTGGGAATTCTGATGTATCTAGCGTGTTGCTCTGATCAATTATTTGTAAGTGATTCTTAATATCTATGTTTAATTAAGGGGAAAATTGCTGCAAATATGCTTTTAGTAAATTGTTCACTGTACACAGGTGGTTAATGTAGCGTATTAAAACATAAAGCTACATGCACTATTTATAATTTCTAGCTTAGAAAGTCTTGGTAATGTATATATAGATGGTTAAGTAAAGCATCACTACCGGGATTAATGGAGGATTAATTGATTCATGCTCCTCCACTGTTCATGATATGTACCCATCCTGACATTGGGCCTGTCCATATAAAAATGTATATGGAGATCTTGCTTGAGTTGTCATTAGGCAGCCGTTCAAAATTCAAAAGTTACAGTGGCAGGAAAAGGCAGGAATTCAAAAGTTACAGTGAATAGTGCACGATAACATAGATTTGCTTAAAGGATTACCATACAAATTGGTGCGCCAACAAATATTACAAAATTGGCACATCAACAGGACATAACACACACAACCCCCATTATAAGTAACCACCCTCAAAGGCTTCCAACATAGGTCACAGAGAAATGATAGCGCTCCTTTATTATTCCTGCACATTAAGAGTAGAAAACAGTATACAAACACAGAAACATAGAATTCGATGGCAGTTAAGGACCATTTGGGCCATCTAGTCAGCCCATTTTTCCTGATGTTAACACTCTTTTTCGGTCCTTGGTCTTGTCTTTGTTTCAGGATAACCATTTGCCTGTCCCATACATGTTTATTGTACCAGCATCTACCAGTTCTGTTGAGAAGCTGTTCCAATTATTTACCACCCTCACATACAGTAAGACTTTCATTACATCTAAGCTTCTGACTTTGAAATATGCTTTCCTCCTCTACTTTGTTAAACACATTTTAATGTTTAAATGTTTCTATTATATCTTCACTCCCCCCCCCCATGCTATACATATTGAGATCACTTAGTCTTTCCTAATGTTTTTTATCCTGCAAACCATTGACCATTTTGGTAGCACTTCTCTGAACTCTAGAATGACATATGTATTGCTTCATTTACCAAATAATATTCTGATTTTGATAAATGTATGCAATATTTATATATATTGCTATAAGTGATACACTGAGAGCATATAAACAATCATCGTAACATGCAGCTTTCACTGAATGCTAAAATTTCATTATTTTGGTATTAAGCACCCTGGCCCACAAATAGTTAAGTGACAATGGAACCAAGCTGAATTTGAACAACTCTATTATTGTCAAACTTTTAATGAAACAATATGTCTTTCTAATCTAAATTCAAATATGCCTATCTTAACATGTATTGCCTTACCCCTTGAATGTTAGAGAATGTATTTTCAATTATTAAATTACCATATCCTGCATTATTGCTGTCTAAAACACTATACAAAAATAGGATACTATTTATCAAGTTCCAGGCCACTAGCACAAAAGTAGCATAATTAGCATGTTTATTGGTTGGCATAAGTTTAATATAATGTATTAGACCAATTTCCATCTTTTTAAAATAGCAAAAGCAGATGCCTGAGATGTGGTGTGATTGTTCTTACAGATTAATTAACATAATTCTGGTAATTAAGGTGTACTTCCATATAATAAAAATCAAATTATACTAAACATAAACTAAGCATGGACTTTTTTTGTAAATTGCCTACACACATACTGCATACCTAATATCTATGGGGAAAATGTTACCTGAAAAAATAGTTACTTATTAATTAGGGTTAAACAAATATCTGTTAAAATCCTAATTTTAAAAACCTCACTGTTTATGAAACCTCTTCTTGATATGTATTCATTATTCATTACTGATGCTCTTAGAACAAAGAGCAGTAGACATGTGCATTCAAATTCGGTCAATTTCTCATTTTAATAAAGTTTGCCAATTTTGTTAGTAAAAATGTCTAAAAATGAGAAAGTGCCCAAA
Source organism: Spea multiplicata (assembly GCA_009364415.1). Classification (NCBI taxonomy): domain Eukaryota; kingdom Metazoa; phylum Chordata; class Amphibia; order Anura; family Pelobatidae; genus Spea; species Spea multiplicata. The sequence continues at coordinate 4,235 of VKOC01002672.1, read as the reverse complement.
CAAAAAACACTAATGTGAAGCTGAAAAAAAAATTGTTTTAATTTCGTTTTCAGCACTCACTCTCCGTCATCCTTTGTCATATTCTCTCACACGCTCTGTCACAATGTTTCTTGTTCTGCAGTTCTTCTCCTTCTTTGTGATATCCACACCACAATTTTTCTTTCCTCTCCGGTGATTCGCTGTGTTATCCTGGTCTCCTGGCCTACTTCCTGTAGGAATGCACCAAGAGGACAACCTCTCCTTCATTCCTCCAATCCACGTCTTTAGTCTTCTTTCTTCTCAGGTGATCCATTGCGTTCTCCTGGCCTCCTGGAGCACTTCGTCACCAGGGGGGTCCTCTGTGGATTTCTCACAATCCTATGTGATGTTACTTGTATAGCAACCATAGGGACAACCTCTCCTCTGGTTGGAGTAGAGGTTGTCCTGGTTGTTGCTATATACGGTAAATAAAATTACATAGGATTGTGAGAAAGTGTTTCTTGAAAGAATAGAAAATATAGAAGTAAGGGAGACTTGGTTGAAAGACAGAATATGCACAGAATATGAACAGTTGAGTACCCCAAGGGTCTGTTCTCAGTATCATTCTTTTTATTTATTTATCAATGATCTGTAACATGACACTGAAAGTAATATCTCAATATATGCAGCTGACACAAAATTATATAAGGCAATTAAATCAGAATTGGATAGCTTTGAGGATTTAGACAAGACAGGAGATCAGAAAAGTAAAATAGCAGATGGTTTCAACATACAGAATGTAAAATGATGCATTTGGGAAGAAAAACTATTATGCTAATTATACCTCAAATGGCTGCTTATTGGGGAAATAAAATATAGAGATGGATCTGGGAGTACTTTCCAATAACATACTTTCCAGTAATGTATCATTACAAAAAAAAGGCAAGCAACTTGTTATCCTGTATTAAAAGGGCATGTGTGTATGGGATGGTGAAAAATGCACAAAGGTTGAAATGATTACTGTATGCAAGTATATTCCTGGAGTGCTATTACAATAAAGGAGAATGAAAATGAACACTAAAAGTTAATTACTAAAAGTAAAAGAGACATCAACACACATTAATCATAATGGTACAGAAGATCATAATCTATTAGGAGGCTGACAGGGAAGGGAGACAGAAGGTGAGCTACTGCTTGGGGGAGGATGATTTGCTTGGAGCAAGGGTTATGTGGAGAAGTCAGTGATGAAAAGATCTTGAGGGTGGGATTAACAGGTGGTTTCTTTTACAGTGTAGGTTGTGTTTATTAAGAGGATAGACTGTAAGTAGTGGTTCACTACAATAGCAGGAGCCACCCTCATCTAGTACTGAGGGTACCATATGGATGTAATGTGCTAAGGCATCATCAGGGCAGCAGGAGGTAGAGATGTCGGAAAGGAAAGTAGAAGTGTATTATTTGTAGAAGCTCAAGGGAGCAAATGTTTGTATAGATCCCTAGTCACGCAGAGCTCACAACCCCGGGCTCCACACATAGTAGAGCCGTGTCGTGCCACTGTATACCACTCTCCTTCAGGCTTATGGTCTCTCCAGGTCTAGATGAAGAAGATCACTGAGATATGATGTTATATATTAGTGCCTCACTTCTCTCAGACCAGGGAGTGTGTGAGTCCTGCTTGCTCCTTTATAAGGGCCAAGGGACCTCACAAATGTATCTTGTCTTGAGCCCTGCAATTCTGTAGGGCAGCCCTCGAGGCCTTTTCTTTAAGGATCAATGTACAGTTATATGTATCAGCTGAACAGCTATACATCATCTACCAATGGCTTAGACTTATTAGCCCTGTGTGCTAGCAAACAAAACACCCCAAAAAGTGCAAGTAGCATCCGTTAAAAGCGCATGTATCTTGTGCAAAATACACTTAGCTTTTTTCTGTTTGACTGTATTAAAATGATGATGTGGTAGGTTTTGAGTTTCAATTAGCATATTACCTCTACATGTTAAAAAATAACTTTTTGTGCTGTTATGTCGGGGCTGCACATTTTCATGCACAGTAGGATGGGAAAATGGTGATAGATTTCTGAAATGTGACTACACTTATTACCATCACAAATATCCCTGCAAGCGGTGAATTTAAACTTAGCAACCTTTAAGCCCCTATGTTCGTGTTTCATTACAACTGGCACAGTGAGACAGTTTATTAGTATTGAATGTGCTCACGTCTGTTTTGGACATGGGGCATGGTACAATTGAAAGGATTACACAGGCTTTGCATAGATCATGGGCATACAGAAAAGCTACAAAGCACTAACTTTTTTTATGTTCCAGCAAATTTTCATTTTGGGCAGGATTGAGATGGGGCTTACACCCTGTTCCTTATTGTGCAGCAGGCTTACTGAATTAATCTCCTAATTATACAATAAAAGGAAAGATGTGAGAGGCTACATCGTATTAACCCTAGACATGATTACATTACAAATAATTAAGATGAACAGATTTAAGACTTGGGGCTTTTAATCCATATGGAAAGACAGTTGGTGAAACTGAGTACAAATTGTGCAAGACTAATAAATAATGCATTACTGCATATTTGTAAATGGGTAATTGGGTGATAAAACGGAAATTATTTTAAGGGAGGTGAAAAAGTATTTTTTGAAAGCCAGGCTTTTCTTGGGTGGCACCCATGAAATATGTCAATTGCTTTGTTAACATTGCCACTCAATATGCATGTATTGGCCCATGGTGCAACTATTTTATACACGCCAAAAGTTAAAGTGGGCCTTAAACCTTAAAGATCTTTATTCTCCGTAGAGCATAAACCAGTTCTGCAGTTTTCAGCCTTCTATAAGTTGCTCCTTGGGTTTATAACATTTTAGAACTATCTAGAAATCTGGAAGGTTAATAGGACTGAACAGTTTTTTTGTTATAAAGTGCTTCATAGCAGGACAATATAACCCCATATGCTTTTAATAGGTTTCACACAAGATGTTTATTGGTATGATATCCAAGTTATCCAAAATTGCATTGATGTAAGTGCATGACAATTTTGCTCAGAAGGATAGAGTCCCAGTATGAACACTATTAAATTACTACGTGTACTTCTGGATACCATTTTTGCCAAGCCTTCACAGTACTTGTAGTCACCACTTATACCAGGCAGTGTATTCCAGAGACCCATACCCCTTAATTAGAACATCTTTAGATTGAACAGTGGCTCATCTAATCTTAATGAGTGGCCTCCTTTCTGCTCTTAATATGAGGTGAATATTTCCCCTGAAAGTGTACACCCTGGTACATAGTGAAGTCACCCCTCAGAAACCTCTTTGCTGACAAGATAAATACAAATTAGCTAAACACTCATCTCTACTTTATTTATTATGTGCTCTTTTGAATTCAATCACAACTTTCATATAACATATGCACATTCAGACCGTGAATTGATACTCTTTTTTAATTTGCTAGCTGTAACTTTAACTTTCATATGGTTACTAATTTCTTATAAAGAAACTGGGTAAATGCCATCATGACCTAGTGCCATATTCACCTTAAGTTCACCTTTTTGTGCTTTTTTTGGGTTGGCCATTTATTCAGTGAAAATGAAGGTTGAAAGATACATGTCTCCATTTAAACTCCAAAGCAAATACTCCTTAAATGCTGTCTATATTAATCCATTAAGGTATTTGTCTTTCTGAATAATGCCACAAGTGACCGTAAGATGTTGCACAAAACATTAGTTTGAGGGGAACTGAAAAAAGTACAAATGATACCTGATCGGATTTTTAAACAGTGTGAAGACACTTCCCATATCTGAGTAACTGGTCGGAGTGTCTGTCAGTCAAAGACACACTTCCCCCATGGGGCTCAGTACTGAATGAAGGCCACAATGTAGACCACATTGTTCCTCCTGCTGCCAACACCACATGCCGTGCTTCCGCTCTATCGCGGGTTGGGTCTCATCCCAAGTCTCAAGTGACGCAATCCCCGAGCGCTTCCGTGTTAGAGACAACAGGGGGCATGTCTTGAAGTCCGTAGACGTTGCTACATTGGTGGATGCGGGGGAGGCAGGGAAAGAGACTGGTAATCCTTTAGGGGATTACATAGTGAACTACCTACCTATTCTACTTGACTGACTTCCTGGCACCTGACCTTGGCTTGTTTATTGAGCATCTCTCCAATCCTGACTTGGCTAGTCTCCCGCATTGCACCTCTGCTGCCTGTCCTCATACCGGCACGCCTACCATACTTCTGCATTTGCCTTTGGCTCTGAATTTCGGACTCTATTT
>VKOC01002671.1:0-79752 GCA_009364415.1 Spea multiplicata | reverse complement strand
TCTGGTATAGTGTGGTCTCTGGTATAGGGTGGTCTCTGGTATAGGGTGGTATCTGGTATAGTGCGGTCTCTGGTATAGTGCGGTCTCTGGTATAGTGTGGTCTCTGGTATAGTGAGGTATCTGATGAGGCCAAATTGTGCCACCAGGTGGCTCCCAACAGGAGAAAAAGATAAATTTTTTTATTAGGTAACATTAATATGATCCATATTAAAGATTTGCATTGTGGTAAGAAATGAACACTTTACAAGACGTGGTTATGCGCAGCTTTCATTCAGTGTCGCCTGGGGCAATACATTCCAGCACCCCTACTAGGAGAATTGTGTTAAATGTTTACAGTTTAACACCGCAGGAGACACACCTGCCCTGCCTACACAACTCCACATGGTGCCGTCTAGTACTTCCTATTCAAGTTATGTTTTATCTCCCCTGACACTTTCTTCATTCGGAATTTTAAACGTGGAAGTCTGCTTGGCATCATAGGTGAGCCATTGAAGGCTTTCAGCAGGCGTGTAGATGCACGTGATTGTCACGTCGAATGATTAGTTGTCTCTCTGATACAGTAGCTGCTAAGTAAACATATTCACTGTTTATCCCCAAGGTGAAATGTGACAGCAGATGTAGAATGTGAAGTTTATAGCTGGAAGAGTTACACTTTACATGTTTTCTTTAACAAGCCTGCAAAAATACTATGGTGGCCTTACAGTTTATTACAACTTCATGCCATGCTTCCGGCAAATTAGGTCATGGAATACGAAATTGATTAAAAAGTAAGAGTAATCCGTCTATTCTAATGATATGAAAGGTAAACATTTAGAGAAGTTTGTGTGAATGTTTATATACAGTGTGTTTGTGTGTGTATATGTGTTTATAACTATTTCTATCTATATATATATATATAAAATATATATATATATATACACACACTGTACATAAACATACACATATTATGTAAATATTTTGAAATATTTAATAATAGATGGGTCTTGGTTTTTCTTACCGTTGCATTCCGGGACTACAGAATCACAATCAGCTTTGATTTCAAATGGATCAGTTTGATTTTTTCTCATTTCAAAGGTAAAACAGGAATATATATAAAAGTGTATCTCTAGGGTAGTTTACACCTGTGGAATAGTTTGTTACAGTATGTGTAAGTCAGCAGAACACCAACAGTTGTTTAGCATTACGTTTAATTCTCTGCTTCTAACCTTTTTTATTCAATTTGGAAATTAGATCAACCACCGAGTGATGCCCCGTAAAATAATTGTATTTAATAATACTGTTTGCAGTAAACAAATATTGATACAATAAACCTGCTTTAACCTGTCTTGTATTGTCGGACTCCCCCTACTGGTCTACTAATGCAATGACGTCTATCCTTGGCACTATTGCCTTTATGACCCCCTATATGCAGAGTAAACGGGCACTCTTTAAAACGAATCACTGAAATACAATACATCATCATAAGTAATTGCGAAAAATAAATATATCAGATGCCATTTTAAGGACATTTTCTTGTTTTTTTTTTAAATTGGTTCTACAGATAATCCCATTAGGAAAGGGAAATGTCAAGTAGATTTAGCTGTAATGCAGAGATTAAAAATGAATCATTGGACTCAGGTGTTAAAACCAAGATCAAAGACCTTACCAGTGTGAGCTAACATGTGTTGTTGAGTGGTGAACAGCCTCACCAGATTGTAAGCTCCTTTGAGCAGGGCCCTCCTCACCTGTTGTTTCTGTAAGTCAAATTGTTATGCTACATACTACTTATGTCCTGTCTACCAATTGTACAGCGCTACAGAGTTTGATGGCGCTATATAAAACAAATAATAATAATAATAACAGCCTCCTTTCTCTTAAATTGTATTAGATTTTTCTTATAAAGAATTAAGCCATCTCAGGCCTCTAACCGATCTTCATAAATTTCATGTACGCACTGTATCTGCCTAGTAAATATTGTGCTATATCTTCCATACAAGTGACAACTGATTTAATAAATAACACAGTAGCCTAGTGCTGAGTAGAAAAGGCAAGATTATTACAAAGTTCAACCAATCAATAGAAACTGTCATGGGAATTTGAAGTTTGGGCATTTATCTTTCTACATAAATGTTATTATAAATGTACATTTATTACCCACATTACTATATATCTCTCTCTATAGAGAGAGAGATATATTCAATGTACTTTACCGTGGTCAAAACTTATAAGAGTGGACCAATTATGTAGGGGAGGTGAGTAAGAGACCCTTATGCCAGTTAATAACTCAAAGGGGAACTGCGAAAGTAAATGAATTTACTGAAACTACCTACATCTTATGCCTGTCAATCAGTGTAACTGAGATTTTAGTTTACAGTCTGACATCATGGACGCTGAGATTGACAGCAGCCTGTGGCAGTACCGGCAATATCATATCTGGTTCTTTCCCTTAACCCTCACTCCACCCTTACAAAGCCTGCTTGATCCAATCAACAGCAATAAGTAACTCAACTTATCAATCGAAAAGATATATAGAACTGTAAAACATAGGATCTGGGAATCCTTAGAGATCCACTTTAAAATATGGATCACTTGTGGTCGTCGCCACTAGAGACGGCTTCCTATATAATAAAAGAACATGCTTAAAAAGGACTTGTACAATATGTCATTTATTCTATATGGGCCAAAATCCTCCATCATTCAAATGAACTATTTGGTGTGAAATACAGCAGTCTGTGGTCATGTGACTACAGTGAAACAGTCAATATAAAGACTTTGTACCTAGATGCCATCAGAAAAATCTCCGGCTTCTTGGAATTCCCCCGTAGAGCTATTATGTCTGATTAATTCTTGAGACAGGACTTATTTTGTTCACCTAATCCTTTCACTGAAAGTTTGGCTTAGTTTGTTATTTTTTTTTCTCTCCTGTTATAGAAATAATCCCAGACTAAATTCTTAATTTGTTCTCAGACTATTCTGGGGAAGGTGCATTTATTATTTTTCAGATTACGAATGTTAGATATGGAAATATAAAAAAAAAGACATTGTTCAAACACATTCCTGTTTAATATTTACCCTCGCGTGTCAATGGCACATTTGTCATAGGGATCTTGCAGCACTTATAGATGTTTATAGTCTAGAGTTTCCACAAGGAATCGTATTAGAACTATTTTGGTCCCACAGCTGCTATGTCACCACATAAAGTCTTCATGATGGGTTATGAAAGGACTAATATCGTCAAGAGCTGTACCTGGAAAATCTTTAATTGTGTTCCCCCAAATATTTTGGGAGAGGTAGAGTCAGCCAAGACCCCACCGCGCAGTAACCAAGGAAAATGGAGGACTAGAGTGAAAAGTGGGTGTCAAAAGCTGCCTAGGAGGTCTAGGTATCAGCTGTTAGTCCCGTGGGGCCAAATTCTCAGACACGACCATAAGTATATAATATATATATATACAGCATATAAATATATTTATAGATAAAAAAGAGAGTGCCATGTTTGCACCCCCCCTCACTCACTGCACCATACACGTTGTCAACTTGTCATCCTTATAATGCATGTCTTGGACTACAATCGGTCCCCCCCCACTTACCAGGAGCCCTAGGCAGCTTGCCTTGTTAAAAATCCTTTTGTAAGTATATACGTACCCAAGGGCATGAGTTGAACTATTGTATTCCAGCTCACCCAACATCAGGTGTCACAGCCGCAGCAGAAAAGAGACATCCAAATTAAAACTGAGTTCTGCGGTCACACTTTGAGGCTGACATTGCTGTACCCTCGTTATTTATTTAGCTACACGGTGGAAACTACACCTAACTTTATACTTGAACTTGAGTGCTTTCAAAGAAGGGTGTTTTGAATTTAAACCATATGGTACCAATTTTGAACTTTTTTTTCCCAACATGAGGTATCTGTCAGTGGAGGTCCATGAGACCAGGTCTAGTTAATAACAGCTGCAGGGCAAAGTTCTTCCAAAAACCAAAGTATTACGGTGTTTCAAGCTTCTTGGAGACATTTAACAAGTTAAGCTGGCCACAGGGGAAAGCAGTGGGTCTGCAATCTGCTTGTTAACTGAACCTTGCTTGATATTTCTTTTTATTATTGCTATTATATTTTTGTTAGAAGTTCAATTTTAACATGACGCTTACATGTAGCGATTGGCCGGTCGTTAGCTCGGTGTTATTTTCTTTATTTAGTTATTTAGTGTATCCGTTCACTATAAAATGATTTACATCTAAATTCATGGCATTTTTTAGAAGGCCGTTGTAAAGGTTTCAGGGGTAATGTAAGGGTAACCTTTAGAAAATATATATACAATATAAATACATGACTTGGAGTATTTAATATTTTCCGAGAACCTATTGTCTCATTTTTGTATTTAAATTTTTGTTTTCTGGCTGAATAGACAAAAGCTCTGCACATTATATAGATAAAGAAAATATTATTGTGTTATTATATTCCATGTTATATTATATAGTCTATATCATATATAACGTCATCATGTGGGTACATCCTGATTGATGTTGTATTATCCATTAGAATGTACCCGTGCCTCTTATCCAAGATATTTTTTGGCTATTGTTAGTAAGTTTTCCCACCTTGGGTCATACTAAAGGATTATCGGTTATAATTATCAAACAATGAAAGCAATCGTTGCACAGCCCACAATGTTGTGGCTGCAGTCGTTTATTAAGATGTGTAACCAAGCCACCAGTAGGGTTTTTAGTATCTAGATACCAAGTTGTCAAGGCAGTAAAACAGATCCTGATTAAGTACGGATAGTCAGGATTAAACGCCTGTCCTCTTTCGAACTTGACAGCTAAAGCAGTTGGTTCTCTCCGGGACATCTGCGTAACGCTGCACTGTTATCAATGTGTTTTGAGTGCTCCATGCTTGTATGGAATGGAAGACAGAGACCATTCTTTCAACTCTATTCATGGTCTGAGGCAAGTTATTACGTTCTCATAGAGCACTAGCAGATTTATAAAAATATAATCGGTATTTAAATAATTAGATATATTATAGGGCTAGCCATCAGCAACTCCTATGATGTTAAGCCTGCTTCCTAAAAAAAAGAAGTGTGGGAGTTCCTTGCCAAGAAACATGGATGTTGTAGGTCAACAAGAACCAGCGAGCTGTACAGAGTATGCCCTAGGACGTTAAGTATCTAATAACTGTATCCTTAATAGGCATGTAATAAAAAGCATTACTTTGGATTTAGGAACTTCCAGGTGTCCGATCTGTCATGGTATCGTAGGTGAAGAAAATTGGAAATGATGTCTGGCGTTGAGCATCTCTTTAGCTACTAGCTGCTCGTATTTATGAAATGCTCTGTAAATGCTGAGACGGCTCATGCTGTGTAATGTTTACCGAATTGGGATATATCGCTGATAATATCCACTGATTGGGCTTATTAAAGTTAATGAACGCAATTCCAAAGCCCATGAGTGCCTCTTGGTGGCCAGAGTTAGAAAAGACAGTAGCGTTGAAACCAACGGCATTTAATTTGAAAAAATGATGCAACAATTCCTTAATTGGCTGTAACATATTTATTAATAATGATACATACGCTTCAAAAGAAAATACCCTTAACCTTTTGGCTGGAAAGTTCCACCGGCCCACTTGCCTGGGGCATGTATGAAAATCCAGCAGTCAAGCAGAAAAGGAAATCAGATTTTTCACGCACGTAGCACTCGTCTTAACCAGTTACTTTCCTACTTACTAGATAAAGATCTGAGTATTGTGATCTAACCAGACTTGGCAGATATGAATGGTGTGAAATAATTTCCTATACAATGTAACTTAAATCGTCACGGTTATTGCTAAATAAAATGTAGATCATAATAACATACAATTATCTCCATTATATTAAAGCATATAATTAAAGTAATTACATGTCATTGTTTAAGAAATGTCACAGGTTATGATACCGTACAGGATGTATTCAGATGCCTTTTTGTAGGTTTTTTCCTACTAATTTCTCAATCCTAAGTTTTAAAGGGACCGTGGCATGTAATAAATATACTGCTGCTTCAAAAGTCTCCATAGTTTACGAAAAAAACGTTTTTCCAAACAACATAAATTACGGTAATACGAGTTTTCTATACAATAGTTTTCTATACGAGTTTTCTTGTACTCATCTTCTGTTGTTAGAGGTATAGGTTAATCAGTCTACTTTTTTGGGGGGGTTTTGTGCTAAAATGTAGAAAATATTTCACCTCACCAACCATACCATGCGTTGTGAAGAACACGCTAACGATCAGGACACTGCAGGCTACATGATGTCATAGATGGGTTTGAAATGAATTGCGTCACGATATATCCACCCCACACATATATTGTTTTGGTAAAAGCTGCTGGCAATCCCAATAAACATATTTTCCTAGTATAGTCTATACCCAGGATATCTTGGCAATTTTGGGACTGTCAGCAGCTATGGAAGGGCCAACCCGTGGGTTTTGCCTACAACAATGTGGGTAGCTGAGGTTTCTTGAATGTACTCTCGCCGTATTATTTGTGCTTTGTGCAGGGCCAACTGGAAAGTCAGTGAGTTGAAAAGTTTCATCTCACCTCACCTCACCTTCCGGTTTCACGAATTCGAAGCCAGAAGGCATTTTGGTTTTCTTGTCATCATTGTGTTAAAAAAAATAAATAAAAAAAGAGAAGTTTGAGGTAAATTTATCTCTTCCTCTTTGTGAATTCCAGAGAATTTGCATCTCGAGCAGCCAACCAGGCCAAGTACATTATCCCATTAAAAAAAAAAAAAAATAGATACTCTCTTCTGGCTCGCAACGCTTGTTTGGAAAACAGGATGTCCAGATGATAAACCGAGTTTCTTCTCAAAGACAACAAGCATTCTTTGTTGATGTAAACAGCCCTGCGTACAATTAAAAGGGGGCAAATTGTATAAAGATGGACACATTTAAACCAAATATTTGTTTTTGGCAATGAAGAATAGCCAGTCTGCAAGACATTAGCTTTCCAAATGGATGAATGGGAGGGCAGACCATATCTTTTCTTCAAGTCAGATAAATTTCATGGTCTTTAACATCCACTGTGACTGCAGTCTTTTCACCAAAGTCTGGCTCCTTCCCCAGTGCGACGGGAACAGCAAGAGTGATTAAAAAAAAGAGGCGGCCAGCAGGAGGCCACAATCACGGTATCTCTATAGAGCATGAGAGTTAGAGAAGGTCCTCAATATGCCCTGCAAGGATTCTTTGAAGAAGAACGAGGAGGGGGGGACCCAGAACTTGTAAGAGCTTAAGAGTTGTACGCTGGTGTAGACTAACTTATTCATTTCCTGCACTCATGTGGCTTTTTGACACATTGTAATATTGTCCTTTTTGTCATTAAAGTCTTCATTAAGAACAGCAGTAAAGAAAAAAGTGGCGTTGTTAACCAAGGTCAGAGTTCAACATGTTCAATTGAGAGTTCAAGTCAAAAACTATTTTTTTTATGTTGGATTTTTATAGAGGTAACACTTGAAGAGGTTTAAAAGAAATCTGTTACGGTAAAGGTAAGATGGGCGGGGGGAAAGATCTCCTATTTTGTTCAAGAAAGTCCTTTCAAGGAAAGGAAGCTTAGGTGCCCACTCCAATCAACGTCAACTGAATTGCCTAAAAGATAATCATGGCCCAAGACACTGTGCACCCTCAGTATTCACTCATTCTTGGCATTCATAGGCTTCGGGGTCTTTCAAAAAGTTCTAAACATTATAATTAGTTAAGTGCTTAACCCGCGATGTCAGCGTCTCTAAAAAAAAAAAAAAAAAGCTGGCAAAAATTGTCAAAATGTGTGGGAATGTTATTTTCAGCTCCGACAAAGACACTCTCTGCCCTTTTGAGCTGCCCTTAAACTAATCTGAGCATGAAGGGTTAATAGGCATTAAGCCTAGCATTTTATTATTTTTTATACATTTTTTTTGGGGGGGGGTTAGAGGTATGGCTGAAAATAGTTTTTTGACTAGCTGAGCGTCATTGGAGTTGCCAATCCACCATAACCCCTTCCGTAGATGGTTTTAGTCTACTGCAAATGGGGTGGCATGGAACTTGGAGCAGAATATGAATCATTCTATATATCCAGATTACAAAAAACATATCGGTATAAGTCATGTCCTAACGGCAGACACAAGTTAAAAAAGTAAATTCATATTTTTCCTGATTATCTGAACTCATTATGTGTTATTCACATCGAGTGATGAATTTATGCCGAAATTTACGTGTCGCAGATTCATTTTTTGGCAAGATTGAAATCTCTCTACCCTACAAATTTCCTGTAAATGTTACAGAAACCAATAAGTTTCCTTTTTTTTTGTCCCCAGCCCGGCTAGAATAATGCCTGATTTTTTTAGCCAGGGTACCCGGATGAGTGTTAAGAATGAATATTATGTTTAAAAGAGAAATGTTTTACATCTGTTATCATCGTGTCGGATTCAGCCATTATAAACTCTGATCACATCTTACGCTTCTGTAGGAGGTTTGCCAGTGTTTATCCGCCTCGAGGAGCTATAACTATTACATATATCTATATCCTTCAGTGCTAGAAGGAGGATCCGTACCATAGCTGTGATTTAAGAGCTACTCTTAAAAGCCGCTGCTCTTTAAACCATGTTCTTAATGCTTTATCAAAGATAAGTTTGACCTTGTTTACTTTTATCCACCACCATTGAAGAGATTCCTAGTTTAAAACATAACCATATTATTGTAGGTAGATGTAATGCCGCAGTGATCACTATAGGTACCAATAAAAGACATAAACGTTGATTACTTCTTCAGAGCATCAGTTTCTAAGGCATTCTGCTTGCTCGGAAAAAAAGACAAATTAACCCATCAACTGGTGTCGAGGAGAGCCTTAGATGCATTGAGGACTGAGGGTGATGGGTGTCATGGACCGAAACAATCCGGATTCTGGCCGGTGTCTATTTTGTCGATCTGCATTGTGTAGATCAAGAATGTGATGGGGAAGAGATGTTAAGTTAATATTTATCATTCTACTTAGTCAAGTAAGGAGCAAGAAAAATGGAATTCTAAGTATATTATTGGTCAGAATGAGCAGTTACTTAACCTATTGAGTTCTGTGATCCCAGTATTTGGGGCTGAAGCAGGAAATGCCTTGTGGTTCCTGTCTATATTTTAGGCTCCACATTCTATACAAACCACCCGCTTGATCAAAGCCTTCGCATTGACCTGACCTGTGTATTGTGGCAGCTAGAATTCCATCATGTTAAAGGGTAGAACCAGCGGGGGCTGATTTAATGAACTGCCCTGCAGCTTCCTAGAAGGAGACTCTAAGGCCTGGGAGCCATCAAAGCAGGGATCATATTAACCTTTTCTGTACCAGAGCAGTGGCCATCAAAATGCAACATGGTCGCATTCACTGTCAAAGGCACAGACATAATATTGTACGGTTGTGGTCCCGGCTTTGGTAGTTTGGAAGTTAGACCCTGTTTAATGCCCATTATCATGGGGTTTCGAGTGAAAGAGCCTTAAAATCATCTCATCGTTTTCTATGCCATTTGACTAAGATTAAAACATTCAATATGTTTATGTACCCTGCCACTGGTATAACGTTAAATGGATGCAACATTCAGAATTTGTTTTATAAATTAGTGGGAATGAAGAAGGGGTGGGAATAACTATTAAAATAATAATTATTACATTCCAGTGCCGGACCCCTGTTTTACACTGGGAACCATAGCATTTGGTTGGCACAAGTGCGCCCCCTAGTGATTTTGCTTGTGCCTACAGGCTAGAATCAGTATCAGGCATCTATGGAACCCGCACAAATTCAGCTTGTTGCATACCTTGCCATATTTTGCCATTTAACAGTCCAATGTGCCTTAAACTGGAACCATAAAAAAAGGTTATAGTAGATACCTGGAGCTGTAGTTGAGCAGAACTTCAAAGCTTAAACTAAAATAAAAGGATTATATAAACCATACAGCAGATTAACCTCGTAAATGCTGGTGTGTTCTGTGAAAACAAGATATCAGGAAAGGACATGCTTATAGGTTATCTGAAGTGAATAATAAGACGTCAACAATATACTATTTTTTAAGCAGATGTTCAGAAATGTTCTAAATATTAGCCTTGATCGCTCACAATCACAGCTGAATTTCTCTGCAGGCAAAGCATATTAAAGGTTAGCTTCCGCACCTTTACTTAATGTTTCATAATACGCATCATTTTTCCCTTTGCTTTCAAATGTTGGTAGACTTGCATTTTGTTTAAAGCCCTACATAATGAAAATAATTTAAGGAATGCATGTTTTAAAGCTTTTGGACAGGAGACGTTTATTGGCTTGCGTTAGAGTTACCCAGAAAGCAGTCCACCTGTCAGTTCTAATTGTAAAAAGCTTTCTGTCTTCACTTATATTCGGCCAAACAATTATAATGGAAAAAGTTCTAGTAATTTAATTTTCAATGGGTCTGCCAGGACAGCAATTCATTTTTGTTAAGCTGAAATGTTACATTTTATTCCACCACGCAGTTTGTCCTTGCATCGTACCATAAAGTTCCATCATACGCCTGTCACACACTTAGAACATCTTGATATCCTTGAAGAAGGGAAAAAACTTCCGAGTGATGTAAAATATCGTGAGCGGTAAAGAGTGTAGCATCCTCGGAGAGACGTTAGCGTGATTGGGTAAGCCCAATCCATCATTAGATTGCATCTCCCATGTGCTCCAACTCTTGTCTCCGGCCGGGAAGGTTGTCCTCCAGCAGGTCCATGTGGGGACCGTGTGTCATTCTTCCACCAAAGATATATAGTTCTTTGCAAAAGTAAGATTTCATATGCTCATGTTGCAGCCTTTAAATCAATTGGAAGGACCTTTCCCTACAGATGTTGCTCTTACAACGGTGTAACGATGAAATGTAATGAAAACGGCCACTAATATACAAGATCGAGACCGACTTAACCATATGGTATTACAAAGGAGAGGTCTAAAGATTGCATGGAAGCGTTGATGACCATTAGATCTGTCTGGGTAGACATTGCTTGTGTGACACCTCTCATTCAATATGCAGCGCTTGCGATGTAGAAAAGCCCAAATGGGGAAATGGTTAGAATAAAACATCACCGATGTAGCATTATTTCATAACAATCTTTTTATTAAGTTAATCTTTATTTTCAATTTTGTTTCAAGGTGGGCATATCATATCACAGTTAACGTACGTAGGAAGTAGATACAATTTCCAAGCAATTATGGCACGACAATCCCTTCGTATGGAAACTGCAAAGAGGAACCGCAGTCATATATAGCCCTTAGAGTTGTTTTTGAATAGATTTGAAATTATTATTATTTGAAGAAATTTAATTTAAATTAACTTTAAACTATCCACCAAGTTCAAATTAATAGCTAAAAACAATGGTTGTCTATTAAGTAAACCAAAGAATAATATACTGGATTTAAGAAGATGACACGTCCACCTTAATATCACTTCTAACAATATACATCTGAAACAAGTTTTTGACAATCTTCATTCTAAAACATGCTGATCTACACGGAATACAATTTCCTGGTTGTGAGGAGCTACACTCGAGATCAGCTTTTGAGGTCAGGGTATGATGGATATTGGTTTAGTCATCGGGGTGAATCCAACAGAGAATACGGCCATAAAATGTCAGAACGAAGCTTTCCTCAAGCAGGGTGTTTAGTTTTTTAGGAAACCATAACATCTTCGCACCCCGCTTGCTGTGAATATAAATATTTGAAGACGCTGTTTTAACATACATAATTGTGTCCAGACGGAGCCACAAGAATACTTTTTTTTTTTTTGCAAGAAAAACTGTTTTCTTATGTTAAACAAGCCAGACCTCAGACCTCAACAAACACTGGCTTTTCTATGTATACATTTCTACTGTACGGTTTTATACCGTATATATATAATATATATTATATATATATATATATATATATATATATACAGTCTATAAAGCAGAACTAGAGAATGATTTTGGTAATGCATACAGATACATAACGGTCTCTTCTCCAACTCTTCTCCTATTCTAGAATATCTCATTTTATTTTGATTTTTTTCTGATGAATATTTTTACATAGCACCAAAAGTGGCACAGAGTAAGCAGGATACCGGGAGTTTTTTCTCTGTTCGTTAAATGTGAGTATTGTGTCCTTCCTGAAATACTATTCCAGAACCTTTCTTTCTGAGGGGCATAAGTGCACAATGGAAGCTAGAACAGCCTTCAGCAGGACGGCAACTCCACAGCTGAAGGACATCTTGAAGACTGCCAAAGTTCATGCAACACGTCACTCACTAAAGTTAATAGACATTCGCTAACGTGCTCACAGATACAAAATAACAAGCCTCTTCAGACTCTCTTTTTTAGGTGACTTAAGAGAACTTCTCTTGAGATGTTATTTCCTTGTTTCAAAAAGTACTTTATTTTAGTCAGTGGGTGGCCCTTTTACCATTTGGCGTTGGGGAAAGGTTTGCTTTTTCACGATATATGGAGGGAGCAGCCTTGTTGGAAAGCCCACTGTACTGCAGTGTATTGCATTGATTCATTGGGAGAGAAGACGCACCGTGAGCTCTAATCTAGGAGAGAAACCCATGTGCCAAATTATCCAATTAAGGTGCTGAATAGGCAAGCAATTCTAGATTTTGTGTATAAGTCTGCCATTTATAAAGAAAGGAATATGTTTAGTGGAGGGATATAAAAATTGCCTAATAAACTATATAGGGGTACATGCGCTTACTGATAAAGACCTATTTTATGTAAATATGTTCTATTTTGCATAAAATGTGTTTTCTCATAATTTTTATTTTTTACATATCAATAAAACTGTAAAAATACATTGGTAATAGCTAAAGAGACATGCAGATAATGATATGCACTTTACTGCATTATGTCACCTTTAAATTAAGTTTAACAGTATCATGAAAGACTATTATGGATTGTTCACAGTGTAAAGAGACGCAAGGAGAGACAAAGGGTGTCCATGATAAGGCTTGTGTACATTATTGGCTCATATGAGATTTTTGGTGAAATGTTCATAACAAAGCTTATTGTGGCAAATGATGTCATAACTCAGCCCTCTTAGATCTCCCTGCTCTCAGTTTCATCACTAGCGTTGCTTCTCCTACCTTTAACCGGTATTAAACTATATGGTACCATGGTCCAGAGCCGGTGCTTTTCCCAAGTGGGGAAATGTTAAAATTGATAAATATATATGAAAGGTAAAATAGATAAATAGCTATAAGGTTATCTATATATGTAGTTCTGTGCAATGAAAACTTGTTTGTGGAGTATCTTTTATAGAGAATTTACAAATATCAACAACCAGTCTTCTGTTTTCCTATTTATCTGCTATTTTGATATTAAAAAAGGCTTCTGGCAATCCCTAGTTGATTGTAATGACATCAGAACAAAGTATATTATGTTCACATCTAATTTTATGCAGTACGCTTGTAACAAATTGATTTAAGTGCACTTTTGGAGAGAGAGTAGGACAGAATTGATTTTGTGGTCAATGGATTGATTTGTATGATGAGATGGAGGTTGAAGAGGTTTTTTTTTTATGCAAACAAACAAACGTAATCATATTCAGAAAGAATATGATTAATGCTACCCAACTTTAAAGCACTTCATATATTAGAGCATCTTGTCCGTTCGCATAAATCCTCGATACTCCTATTGCCCTATTTTGCTCTTATCTAGCATTATTTGTATTCTACAAACGGCTGCTTTTGCTTAATAGATGCTATATTTGTTTATTTGTTTTGAGAATTGTGGGTAGAATTCCACACAAAATGCATATGTTGCATTTATATGCATATATATATTCTGCAACTTTTGAAACACAGAATTTGACTTCAGATAAAAAACATTTAGTCCATCTAGTCTTCTTAATTTTCCTGCTGTAAAGACTCAAACCTTAATCGGTCCTCATCTTAAATTCACTCAGCATAGCTTTATGCCTACCCCATGCATGTTTAAATTCCCTCCCTGTATTAACATCTACCACTTCTACTGGAAGACTTTTCCACTGGTTTACCACCCTCTCAGTGAAGTAAACCTTCCTTATATTACATTGAATCCCCATATATTCCATTGCCAGAGAGTTCCTAGGTCTGACGTGTATTCTGGCCTAGGCCTACTTGGGCTAGGGTGGCAGGTCCAGGGGGCACTGGAGTGCCACAATCCTGGGTGAAGCACCCTGGTGATGGGCCAATTACAAGGGAGATCTCTGATTTCTCCACCATGTGGATGACTGGATGTATGGTACCTGATGCTGTGCGCCATTAGGAGACAGGCAACCTCTGGTGAACACTGAGCGATGGTCATCGCTGGTCTACATCACCACCGTTTAAAGAACTTCTAAAACTCTCCATAAACATGAACAATGGTTCATTTTCAGCCGTTTTCCCACATAACCCAAGCTTTTTTCTTGCTCTCACTTTCATAAACTCCCTTTTCTTAAAACTGAAAGACATACGTTCAGCTTTTGTGTCCTTCCTCCATTGCTCTCCTTTCCGGTTATTGCATTACAAGTCGACCTTGATTTTCTCCTTCCAGTTACTTCACCGCAGACACTTTTGACGAAGCACTTGTTTCCTCTGAATATATCGGGTCCTCTGGTTTATTTTCCCCCTTAAAACACAGAGGGGGGGATATTAGTCATTAACCATTAGTCGGTGCTTATTTACAGAAGTGGCTGGCACTCGAGATTTACGATGTCACCGGCAGACTTTTAGGAAGGTTAAATTGTGGGGGGAAATAAAATTACTGGTAATTAAATTTGCAAGCAGGTAGCCATCCTCTAAAGATTTATGGCCTCTGTTCGGTAGATGGTGTACCCGCTCTGAACACCATCTAGCAAGGCAAAGAGAAATCTTACAGCTTGCTTTTTTCCTTTCCATAATTAAGTCCTGTCCTTTTTAAGAATGCTGAAGCAGCACTTAGAAGAAAAAAAAGAGACATAAATTAATCTATAAATAAAATCGTATTACAGCAAGGGCATTATTGTAATGACTTTCTTAGAATAATAACTATGAGGCTTTATTGTCTGTCTGTTCTAAAGAGGAAAGCCAATAGCTGAGCACCGACAATTATCTTTTATCTATTTTTTTTAGCACAGGGTGGTGAACGGGATTTCTCGTAACATATGGAGCCTTGCCGGTTACGCACTATATTATGATATATTTCTTCACTTTGCTTAGTTTTCCGTATGTCCTGCTGACAAAGTTGATGGGTAATAATGTCAGGGTTTGTCAGACATAAGGATTTTTTTTCTTTTTACGGTTGTATTAATGAACATTTTTATTTGCTCGATTCCTGTATGTGGAAATTAAGTGATGAATATGTTTTCTGTAAAATGTTCCAGTATTCGGAAGGTTGCATTTCAAACTTGATTTACTGATTAACATTTTATTTCCATTAAGCTCATGGTTTTATAATTCTACTATATATACTGGCATATATAATATAATGAAGATATATATATATATTTATATATATGTCCCCAAAATGGACCATTTCCATGCACAATTCCTGTATTAGAGGTGCAAAGACTTAACCTTTTCTATTGAATCAGCTGTTTCTGTTACTGTAGGATTCAGAAATGTTACCTTTTCCATTTCTGCATTTTCCTTGATGTTTAAAATAGCCAAGAACATTTTGGGCAGTGCACAAAGAATATGTGGTGCTTGATTTCAGACTCATATATTAGAGTGCGTGCCAAGCATCGGAATAGGAGATTAGTCTCTAAGAGGGTGTAGCGCCCTGTGAGGTCATCTTTCAAGTGTGGGACCCAGGTGTTATCACATGCGTGGGGTCATTACAAAAGGTCAAGGGTACTTATACGGGACTGAATGAGATCACCCTTTAACGTGCTGACCATGATGAGAGTTATAATCCATAGCAATTGGAAGTAGGGGCTCCCCCACTAAGAACATCATTGAGTATACAGTACCCAGGGTCATAAGATGTGCTGTCTTCAATATAAACGATTGCCGCAAGTCAAATGGGATATAACAAAGGGTTAAACATTATCCCTCTTTTTAATTTCGAAATTCCCATTGCAGTCTGTAGGAAATTGGTAGTCAATATTCTGAAATGAAATGATCTTAGGCTAGTAAGTCCAGCCGATACGGTCTACTTGCTTTTCGGAAATGTTAGAGCTTAACTACCGGAGCTACTTTGACATTTTCTATAAATTAACTTATAACAGCAATTCTGGTGCAAAATACTGAAAGCGGAGAAGTAACCTGGGAACATTGTATGAGTAGCCGTAGAGATTACACTATTTTAACCATTTTGCGCCAGAACTGGTCTTTATATGCAAACCGCATGAATCTGATTTTTACTAGCATATTATATGAAGAGATGTAACTCTGTGTGTAATTTAATAGAACATCTGTACACCAGCCCTCCTCCACGCGTAACAATCTACATACATTCACGGATACTGACACATGTTCCAAACCAATGTTTATGTTCTCCTTTTTTTCACTGTTTTTGATTACAATTTCCGTAGTATTGTTTTTGGGTTGTAATAGTATTCAGTCTATCCTGGATCCACTCCTTATAGATTGTTTTAAGCGGTGTATAAATCAGCTCATTATTCATTGTTTCTTTCAGTTATGAATTTGATTTTAATTTCATCTCTCCCTTTTTGTGTTTTCAGGGACCTCAGTGAAAACCAGATTCAAGCGATCCCGAGAAAGGCGTTTCGCGGAGCCGTGGATATTAAGAATCTGTAAGTATTTTTTTTCCTGGGTAGATGTGTTCTGCGGGGTAATCCATTACAACTTCAATAACACTAAACTCATGTTTCAGAAATGTAAGTAAAAAAAAATATCTTTTGCCAGATTTTCTGTCCTACATCTCTTTTCACCGTTTACTTTTTGTTGCAAGAAATAGCTAGAGATTATTTTTTCACCTCCTTAAGGCAGCTGCCTTCCAGAATGTCGCAAACACCATTAAGTAAAATTAAATCCACGATGAGATAATCGCATGTTACGTTTATGTCACAGTAACTTATTATTATTTATTGTTTTATATAGCGCTATCATATTCCGTAGCGCTATACACTTAGTGCTCCATTAGCATAGGATGACCCATTGTACAGCGCTCCAGAATATGATAAATCAATAAATAATAATAATACCCTTCCCTATTAATTATATAAGACTATAAGGGTGCCCCCTTACTCAACAAGCACTCAACGAAAGAATAAATAGCATTAGAGGATTTTTTTAACAATGTTTTCACAAGGCAGCCTGTCACAATAAAGCAGGAGATTTGTTTTGTGAATAAAGTGCATACGCGGCCATAGTCTGATAAAAAAGATGCATGGACCATGGAGGTCCGATCATCTGTCTTCATTCTCCTTCCGTAGCCAAGATCCGAACCGTGAATTCTGACGCTAGAGACCCTGCTGCAAAATATACCAAGGACAGCGGCTAATAGTGATATATTGATCCATTTATAATCTTTATCCATTGCCTGACTGCTGCCTGACATGCTGTTCCGTCATCTTTACTTATAGGTTTCCCGACTTGCTGTCTGATTCATAATGATTTAGTAAATCGCTTTGGACATCCTTTACAACTGTTAGTTTTAGAAAATAAAAATTATTTTTGACGGGCTGTTACTACTTTGATTATCCTGAGGCTATTTTCTCGTTACTAAATGATTATATGCATCAGTCTGCACTTAGCTTTAGGCCTTCTTTCAATTATAACATATTTAAAAGCTTCAAATAAACTTTTATTACAGAGATCCAGTGATTGAGCAGAACCAGTTGTCGGATTAATACGCAACTCTAACCAATATATCCCTGAAAATATTAACTGTAGTATGGCAGCAACTCCTATTACTCTTAGGAAGCCAGTGAAGCGCATAGGTGGCTACGCAATCATTTTGTTTATTATAAAAAAAAAATTTTTTAAAAAAATGAAACTATGAAACATTTATTGCCAATGAAAAATATATTTTTTTAATCGATAATTTTCTCAAAATAACATAAGTGGCATCTCTGACGCTTACAACCAGGCCCAGTCTGGGCATTAGGCCTTGTACGTATACTTACCGTATGTGGCATGCTGCAATAGTCTAGCTGGGTCATGTGGTCAGCCGCATTCATGTGATTTATGGGCTGTTGGCCTTAAAGTACCAGTGTCTTTTTTCATTCTTCAAGGCAAGGGACATTTGTAGTAATAACAAAGGTTATTGAGTAACATTACGAAATCAACCAATCCCAACCTTTACTAATGCCCCCTATCTGCTATAAATTCTTCACATCTGCCCATACATAAAAATATTAAATCTAAAGAGATACTTTCCAGGTTCATTGAAGCTGTGAATCCCTAATGATTCTGTATCATCAGCTAATGCATTGCACTCCAAGGCAATCAAAGAGAAGGGAGAGCATTAATAAGTTAAGTAATCGGTCTATTCTAGATATGGAATTAAAGACATTGAGGGTGTTGATTTAAAGAAAACGAAAAAGAAACTATTTGGCATGAAATACACTCTATAAAATATGTAAAACACAATACTCATGAACTGAACCCATCTACTGCTTATAGGTAAATTGCAGCATTGGTGTTTTAAAAATTGAAGATCGTGAAAAAGAACAAAGAGGAAAATCTATAATGTAATACAAGACAGAAGGGGTTAGGCTACTGGCCGCAGTGCAGACTAATAAGACATTGTGGAAAAAACAGCAATTTATATGTCCAGCAAAGGGAAGAAAAAAATCTGCAGCAAAAAGTATTATAATTACATTACATTTTATTTATACAGCAGCAAATTACACATCGCTTCTCACAATCAAAGATAACACAAAGAGAGGATTCCATGATAGTGGCTCAATAGTGGTAGATAATAGCATGTAGTTCTTCTTGGGACAAACATATGGCTTTAATAAAAAAAAATCCAAATTACAGACAATTTTGGGTCTAGCTTGAAAGAAATTGAAACATAAAGTGAGCGCGGCTATTTATTTTTTCGGGCTGTCAGATTGCGTATTTCTGTCAGTGACTGTATTAATAATATTTATACAGAGCTGACGTTGGCCGGTGTAATGGTGTTTCTGTTAGTAAAACCTGATGATATTTCAGCCAAATTCTGCAATGCTACTATTATGAAGGTGAAGTGTGATCAGTTTTATGGGATGGAAGCGAAGATGAGTGAAAGGTTTTATTAAACAATGGGGTATTTCACATAAAAGTTAGTTGCCAGCTGCTCAAGTACCCCCAACCTCCGAAGTTTCCATAGCAATTTCAGAAATACTATATTCTCACAATGAAGAACAGTAAATCACCATAACGAGGAAATCAGAGGTTTAATAGAAACTAATAGTTAGAGATTACATTATTTTATTTCCGAATGAACTGCGGTGAACCAGCTAGGAGCACTGCGGCATTCAGCGCTCCGCCAGTAACCCTTCACCTGTTCATTCAGCACCTTAACCATTCTGGTTCAATTAATGAGCATAATATATATATATATATATATATATATATATATATCGGAGAACAATAGAATCCTAAACATGCGTCATTTGAAGCTTTCTGTGCTTCACTGTATGCCGGTATATTTCTTCTTAACAGACCCGAGCGCTCTGCAGAGCAGTCTCCTCCGCCAACAATATATAGAGTATGAGATAAAGATGCTGTAAATGTTTTAGGATACCTATCAGATCCATTCGTTTTATAGCCCCGTTTTATAACTTTATATAACATCTCCAGCATGCTATTCAAATTCTACTTTTTTCTAAAGCAATATTGCCCCAGAAACATCCCATTGCTTTATTATAACTAGTTTAATAGAGGCAGCATTTGTTAATAAAAAGTTGGACAGTGCTGTGAATAACTATTAACAGACAGTATCATTAAATACAGACACGTGAAACTCTATATAAAAGGTTAACAGAAAGGATAGTACCTTTTCTTTTAATAGCAGTGTGTATTTTTTTTCTTGTGATATTTACAATCCATATTTCTTATTTGTATACAGTAGCATCAAATTCTTTTTCAACATAGTAATAAAAAACATAAAAAAAACTCAAAATAACAACCAAAGGGGGCAAGTCTGGCTCATTCGTGAACTCGACCGCCAACTCAGATGGTACAGATCTACAGTTTATCGCGATTATTCTCTGATTATTCAGTCCCATAAAGTTATCTCTCCTCGTTTGATAAGTTGCTGATTGTTGTTGATTGGCTCAGACAGCTTTTATAAGTAAGGAGGAGAAGGGAGGAAAGTTCAGGACAGGAAATTGCCCGGATAATGCCGGCTCTGCCACAGGCTGCCCTCAATCTCAGCTTCCATAAAGTGAGCTTTTAAAATAATTATCTCCAAAAAAAGTTCCGCTACTTGGCAAACAAATAATAAAATGTATTTAGTTCTGATGAAAGCTATAACCGTGGCAGTTTGCTTTTCATTCAATTACTCTTATTGGGAAACTTATTAGCCTCATCTACGGTAATACAATCTACTAATCTTTATTACGCTTGTATCGCTTTGCCATCCAACGTATTAATGGTTGCCAAAGGATAACGCGCATGTGAAAATCAGTAAGAAAAAAGCGTATTATCTGATATCCTCTTTCTTTAAAAGAACGCGCCGGCTTTCCGCATCTGGTGAAAGGACGAAGTAGCGCTTGCTTTACGACTGCCTGGAAGGATTTCTCCTCCGTGAAAGCCTCTCTGGAGTGATTTAGAAGAGGCTGCGTCAGCAGTGATTTATATATTGACAGCTAAGGATAATAAGATATGGGCATACATACAGCTCGCACTTTTACCGATTAACCTACAGACTGCATTAGGCAAATTTGATGGCATTAAAAGATTTTGCCAATTTGTCTGGAAGCAATCCCTCTTTGGTGCTGTATTAGGAGAAACATTTGATGCTCCTGAGCAATTCAAATGACTTTGATATATGGCGCGGGAGGTTAAAGTATTGCGCTGTACATCTATATTATCACTTTCATAAAAAAGCCAATTTACTTAATTGCTCGGCAGAAATGAATCTTCCGTATTGGAGGGCATATTATTACAGGATGTTATATTTCTTCATTCTGTTTCAGTACAATGGAAACAGAACGTCCCTTGCAAAATGAAATAATACTCCACGGGTATTTCTACACTGGGAATTAAAATAAGAAGTTGGCATATGTGGTGTATTCTTCAATTACAATTTTACATCTATAGTCTTCAAAGCTCGCAATCCATTATACGTCAGTTAGCCCAGAACTTGCTTTCTCTCTTTCCATGGCTCACACGGTACAGCTCCATACATGAATATTAATCATAATCCTTGTTGTGGTTTTATATGTTGTATGGACTTACTACAGGCAACTAAGTAACTAGTAGCACATTAGCACCGTTCTATAGCCATGTGTATCATGTGATATATATTAAACATATATATATATATATATGTATACAAAGAAAAAATAATATTTCCTGGCAACATTAACCTTGTTCACTTAGTTACAATATTTTTAATTTATTCAGAAATCTATTAAATTATTATTATTATTTATTGTTTTATATAGCGCCATCAGATTCCACATGGCTATAAACCAAGGAAAGTGCTATGGGGCTTTATAATAGTGGGGGGTATTTAGTAGATTTGGATGAGAAAATGACTTCATCTCATTGCAGGAGAAACTCTGCAGACTAAGCTCTCTTATAATTGTATACTTAATATTTTGATGTGTAATTTGTTATTTATCGCCACAACCAACATATTGAATAAACCTGTGTTATAAAATCTTTTTAATGCCAAAAGGGTTTATGTTTTTTCTCTTGTAATATTTTTATTTGGCTATAGTAGAGTCAAATTCGATTTCAATATTAAAAAAACAAAATAACAACCGGAAAAAAAAATGTGCCATATTACCATAGACTGTAAACATGCTGTACGCATCCTCTTTATACAGATGTACACCCAAAATATCTTAAACAAACACGCTTTAAAAGGGCTTGTGTCTTCAGACGGTTCAGCGTTTATCAATGGCATTAAGCCTAACTTAATTTTTATGGTAAAAATACTCTTAAGTAATTAGAGGGTCACTCGGGGGCACGAGTAGAGAGTGGCTTTTGCTTATATTTGAATTGTATGAAGAGTTCCCATGGGGTGTTCCTTGCGATGACTTGTCAGCTTCCATACAGATAATGGACTAACGTCTTGTAGCAAGTCTGATGGATTAAATGGAAATACAGAGAAACGGTATAATAATTTTATCGCGTCCCCTGGATTTTATTTGTCCATATGTTGGCATAGAGAAGATTAAATATTGTGGGTAAAGATTTTATGCTAATGATTTCTTTTGCCAAGCGAGTCAGAGATGTGCTTTAAATTATATGGGGCTGAAGGCAACACAAAAAAATACAAATCACGGCAATTTGTGGATCATATAATCAAGTTAGAATATGCAACCATCCCATTAGCTGAGGTTATGCCTTGAAATATTAAGATAATTTGTAAGTTCTTTATTTCTGCAATTCTAGATGCTTGGCACACTTTTCTGGCAATGAAAGAGTTAATAGTTTAGTTAGTTGTACGTGGAATATTCTTTGTTCAGCACTGAGCAAATATAGTTATTTTTTTATGTCTTTAAAATCTTAATTTTAATTTAAGATCGGCGTGCCATGCTATATAAAATATAAGTATCTTTATGGTAATTTCTTTCTGGAAAATTCGTGGACACATTCACCGAAATATGAGCACATAAAACATTAATGAAGCACACAAAGGATCCACTTGAGGTGCAAATGACACCCAACATCACTATAAATGTAGTTATCGTCAAGGCTATATGTGTAATCCCCAAGCAGTGACTCGCTGTAGGATAAACAACAGTTTCTGTTCTCGACTAATCTACTCTTGCCCTTGTACGTATTTTCTTCGTTTGAGTGCCTCGCTGATGAGCCCATGTACATCTAGGGTTGTTGGTTCTAGGGAGTCGTTGTAAGGCAAGCTATTTTGTTCTTGACTGAGCAAGACTCAGACTTTTGGTGGTGTCCCAAAATAACCCCAGCAAAATGTTTTTTTCCTCCCTTGCCAGCCCTTCCCTGACTATAATCCTCACACCAA
The DNA here is from genome assembly GCA_009364415.1 of Spea multiplicata. NCBI lineage: Eukaryota > Metazoa > Chordata > Amphibia > Anura > Pelobatidae > Spea > Spea multiplicata. Next base: position 56,706 of record VKOC01002671.1, on the reverse strand, counting down.
GGCTGCTGGGTAGCCGGCAGATTAATGTATCTGCCCAGTGAACACCTGTCACCTCCTACTGTTCCACTTGCCGAACGTCAGCAGGAAGAGCTCGGAGCTGCGCTAATTCAGAAGAATTGTGAAAATAGGACATAATTGTTGAAAAATGCATTTTATCTGTAAATAACAGCTAAATACAGCTCTGGTCTGCCTGGATCTGCCATAGACCCTCAGTCCTAACCTCACACTGCAAAACTTTTGCCTGTAGAACTATATTATATCCTTCAGTCGTAAGAAGACTCGTTCCCGCAGCCCTAAAAGCGCATCACATGTGTTTCTCGATACTTTCAAAACCACTGAGAACAGCCAGTGCGTTCTGGAACAAAATGAGCATCGGCTACTCCCTGAGCGGTAGATTTTCACTACGAAACACAGAAACATAGAATTTGACGGCAAATAAAAACCGTTTGGCCCACTATAGTATATAGACATTTTCCCCGCTGTAGAACCTCAGATTTTATTCGATCCCTGATCTTGTCTTTCCACGTATGTTTAAATCCCCCTCACTTTATTAACATCTACCACATCCGCTGAAAGGCTGTTCCATGTTACTTTCACAGTCTCAGTAAGTTATTACAAATTATTATTTCAAATGAGGAGAAATACTAGAGGGTTAGATTAGAAGTTTTACTATACTGAGAGGGTGGTAGATAAATGGTACAGCTTTCCAGCAGAAGTGTTAGCGGCTAATACAGTGAGGGAATTTAAACGTATATGGGGTTGGCATAAAGTTATCCTGAGTCTAAAACAAGATGGGCAGACTAGATGCGGTTCTTATCTGCCGTCAAATTCTATATTTCTTTAGCCAGCGATAGTGTAAGCTTTGTTCATTTCTGCCTTTTTTCAACCAAATGCTATGCGCTGTTTTCATACATATATACCATGAATTACTGAGAGCACGATTAAGCCGAAAGCTCATTCCGTGACCCCCTGAGACATACATCCTCTCTGTGACCTCAAATGTATGCCTGTATTTTAAGCCACATTCCCGTAAGACTGTCTGCAATGACATCTGTAATGTGGACTCGCTCGTAAAACCATAAAAAGCCCAGTGACTTAAAGAAGAAGAAGAAAAAAAAAACTGTCCGTATTAAACGGGAATGGCTTCTTTCCCTTTCTTGCCAAAGATAGTAAAATTAACATGCAGCTGGTTTCTCTGATAAATGGATTGTGTTAGGTCACCGAGGGGATGCGTGTGACATTAAGTGATTTACAGTCCTTTACCTTAATGAAATTGTTTCAGCGAGATGACGCTGAGAGCTTTTAATGGATAGCTTTACTTGATGTAATGAAATTGCCTTCCTTTGGCATTTCATATAAGGTGCACTTATTATTTACTGGGGCTTTTTCTCCGAGCTACTGTTTGTGCAGACAGTCCAGAGCAAAGGAGAAGGGGAGACAGCGCAGGGCAGCATGACTGCGTTTAGTGAATGTGGCCTAGCGTTCCTACACTCTTAAGGAAGCCGTCTCACGTTCTCGTTTTAAACTCCCGATCTGTTTCGCAGGCAGCTGGATTACAACCAGATCAGCTGTATAGAAGATGGGGCGTTCCGAGCTCTGCGGGACCTGGAAGTGCTGTAAGTATACTTCCAATCTCTACAGATCCACAACATCCTTTTTTTACCTTCTCCTGACGTTTTCTCAGAATCCTGAAAATGAGAGATTGTCGGCAGGATTTTCCATAAATCTTTTACCGCACTACCTGTTTTAATATGTTTTTAATCTATGTACCTTTTGGGCATTCCAGTTTTGTTTGTTCTAGGTATTTAAAGCAATATACCTTGTATCTGTTTCGTTGTTGCTTTTCTGCATTTAAAATTGTTTGTAAGTAGAGTATTTTTTAAGGTTTTTTTTTTTCATTTCTTAATTTGTGAAAAGCTTAGTAAAATAATTTAACAGATGAATTGAAAACATTCTTAATGTACATAAGTGTACTCTATATGTTATGTAAAAATGTAATCTTGATGTAAATTCATATATATATTTTTTAACTGTGTTTAGTCATATTGCCTTGTTTTACGTATAACCTAAAACGATGCATTTTACCAATATAGGTGCTACATATACCAAGCTATGTGTAGGTGCGCATGTTTTGCGCAGGCAGTGATATGCTTTGTCTAACTAAACCTGCATCCTACAAAGAAATACAAATAATATTTGATCCGTCATCTGGAGAAAGTTGGATGTGAAGAATTAGTTATAGTTGTACCGCTGTTATTTCCATTAGAAAGATAGACTTTCTTGCCAATGTATCCTTATAAGCTTTCGAGAGGCCTTCAAACGCCTTTTGCGTTTCCTCTAGATTTATTCTTTATCCCTTTGGCACATAACAGGTTAATTGTTAAATATACTCTTTTTATTATCTGGACAGATGTGCTTATGTTCCCAAATATTTAATTCAGACATATGCCGGTTTTCTTTGTTATTAATTCATTTATCATAAAATTCTCTGCATTTCTTAGGCAGCTTCAACATTCGAGCCTGGAAGCGGCTCGTGCCAGATTCCAAAAGGGAAATTGCCTTAAATATTGTTGTTGGGAAACAAATATTACATTTAAATTTATAGCGTCGTATATAATAGTCTTGAGAGTCCAATGTGTCCACAAAAAATGCTTTTACAGACACATATAGACGCGGCAATTTCTCCAAATCTTTGTTACCCAAGGCGTTCCCTTTTTATCAGAAGCATTTTCAACAATGCGGATAAGAATAAAATAAAACAGAATGAGGCGGATTCTGGAAAGATTAGAAAAGGCCAGTGGGGTAAAGCATCCATTGGCATCACATAATATCCTAAATGGCACCACACAACTGTCGCTTGGACCCAAAAAGTCTCAATGTATTGGCATCGTCTTACAGCTGGTTCCTCCGAAAAGGCGTAAGAGGTAGAGGATGGCCCTGTTCTTGAGAGCTTACAATCTTTTAGAGTAGTCGTGAGCCACTCAAGCAAACTTATTGGTATTCTGTATGACTGCCATATTGTTAGCGCAGCAACTATGGAGAGGAGACATCTTACTAATCTCCATAGAGCCGTTCAAGCCGTTCGTACTGAATCAATATCACCTTAAGTATTTTAATCGTTGATATAGCACAAAGGTTGCCACGCCAATCTGAATCCATTTAAATTATTATTTATTATTATTTTTTTTTATTTGTTTTTTTATAAATTTTATTAGCAAATTAAGTAACAAATTACAAAATTTATTATTACTATTTATTGTTTTATATAGCGCCATGAAAATCCGTAGCACTGTACAATAAATTGACAATCATTCATGATCTAAGTTTAAAATGAATGGTAAAAGTATGGTAGTTCCGTGTAATGTTACTGTATAAAGTAGTGAAGGTTACATGAAGGTTATGTTGGGTTAGCTTCATTTTATCACTACCAAGATCATCAGCGCTATGTCTGGAGACATTCAGGACTTTTCATCACATTTCAGGGGAAGGATAGAATTAGGGGGCATCGTCTCCCCCCACAATAGCTTCTAAAAAATGTAATAATTGTGCATATTTAGGTTTCATTGTTCTGGTCCCTCTTGGCGCTTAAGATACTACATGAGTTCTACAGCCTAGCGCCTTTCAATGTAAGTGAATTACAATCCTCCTGTACGATGGAAAGAAATATTTTTATTATTAATATTTTTTTTTAATTTTTAGATTTTATCGGGCGCAATGTACGTCTGTTGTTAATCTATTTTTTTCCATAGCAGTTAATGAGAATATTACTTTTATTTGAGATATATTTATCTCTGGCATTAAATCCAGCCCAATAAGTCAAATATATCTCCCGCTAGATGAACATCCTTCAATAACCTTATCATTGATACAAAGAAGGAAAGCTACTATAAAAAAAAATCAGCTTCAAATATATGGCAGTGCTGTCCATGTTGCAAAATAAATTATTCATACTTACATTTTTCTTTTTTTAATAGAATTATTATGTATTTGCTTAATTTCCTACAATATGTTCGTCACCTTGCGAGATAATAGATGTGGCTTGATTACCATTTATGATGAATTTTATTTTTGTGTCTTTTAATTCAATTGGGCTGATGACTAAAACTAATTATAAGAATTAAGCCATTAATCTGAGGCTAGTTGTCCTAAATGTGATGAATAAATAAAATAATAATAAGAATAATAAAAATGTGATAGATAAGTTGGCACTTAGTCTTTGGCAGAAAAATTAACTGATGTAACGGCACTACTTGCTCCACAAAAAAATATTAATTAATATATTCTTCATATTAAGAATTAATACAAAATGAATACAAAATTAAAGCAAATCAAAGACATGGCGGGTATTTGACCTTGGTTCCATTTGGAGGCTAGTGTTCTGTGTCAACATTTTGAAAATAAAATATTATTTTATTTTAGAAATTTGCTTCCTATAGTGCCAGATTTAGGGAATAAAATTGTTCTCTTGGTTTGAGTAGGCAAAAAAAATGATAAAAATGTGTCACACATATATATATATATATATATATATATATACATACATACATATATGTTATGTTAATTTTCCTTATGGAATCATACAGTATGGACAGTATATAATTTCAAGAGAATTTTCACTGACTTTCACTGAGTTACACTGACTTCAAGTTACATATAATAATAATTGCTATTGCCATTAAATAATGCAACATTTGCAAACGTTTAATTATCGGAAACTGAAAAAATATGCAAATTAAGACACTGAATAATCTTTAGGAAAATCTTTTAGTATTGGGTAGGCCTACATATAAATCTCCACAGATTGTCTTCAGTTGACCTATGGTTCCAAGTAATGAAACACGTGGACCAAAAATATATAAAAATAATAAAACCATAAGTTTTGAAAAGACTGAAAACTGAAAAAAAATGTAATATAAAATATGTTAATGAAAATACGGCACATAAAACTTCATTAAAAAACATACTCCAAAACAACTCAAATTTGACCATCTGGACATTATCACATTTCTTTATTCTTCATCATCTTCTAAGTACTATATCTCATTATACAGAAGTAGTTTAATAAAATGAAGCCATCTTGGGGCATGAGACACAATCGTATAGTGCAGGATTTATGGTACCCACACCCATATCTGTTGAGTAGAATTCTGCGGTCATCGGTGGGTGGTATCTCAGATCACCCCATGAAGAGCAGAGCAGTTTGGTTAATAAGCTTGGAAGTGGGAGTAAGTCCTTGATTGGAGGAAGACTCACTTGCGGTTATTACTGCGTAGAGCCGCAGTCACCTCATTGGCTCAGTCACTGGCCACCTCCTTGAAGCTTCATATAGTCTTCATCTTCCATGACTTGCGCCACATTTAATTCAGACAAAGACCTCTCGAAAGTAAGGCAACTTCCAGGATGGCTTCAGGTGATTATCTTCATAAGACTACCTTCTGCATACACTTAGCTTGTTTCTTTATCCACGATTATCTTCAAAGCGATCAGAATATTTTCAATTTTATCGCGCTTTGACTATTTTAGATTTTTTCATGTTTTAGTTCTACTAATTAACAGTGTTGTATTTTCTTGTCTTCTTTTTTTTCTTCCTCATCTAATGCCCTAAAAGCGCCACAGCAAATGATAATTTAAACTTTACTGTCTTCTATTACCACTTGTATTATCTTTTTAATATCTTTACTTGTTGGCTTTGGTATTTTAAAGTATATAAAATATTGGTACTAACATTAACAATATATAAGTAGATGTTTATTTAAATGTTATAGTATAACTGAACCATACAGGTAATGTATGTATATTTACGATGTTGCATGAAAAAGCTATAGTGTAATTCCTTGACCCTTTTTTGACTTTATGCTCCCACAGGGCACCTGCTTCCAAAATGTCTTCATGGTACTCATTTACCGATAGAACTGTATTAATTGGGCGTACAGCTAGAGTTTTTATTGGTATCACATTGAATAAGTGGAAATAGCCTGTGGGAAATGTAATGCAGACGTTAAAATATTTCAAGCCAATCCAACGATATCTTTAGTTAAGGTTCATTGCAATTAATATGGTTGCTATGCCTGATTATTCATCATCGAGGAAACATGTTGAACAGATTTTTCAAACAATAAATTTCGTGTTTTCAAATGAAAATAGACAAAAGTATAGCAAATTGCGTTGTTGCCTTAGGGGTACTGACTTAATCTCTTTCATCTTTTACAGCACGCTCAACAATAACAACATCACTCGGCTTTCGGTGGCGAGCTTCAACCACATGCCCAAGCTCAGAATTTTGTGAGTGCTTTCTGATTAATGTCTTTTTTTTTTTTTAAATGTGTTTTTATGTAACTATGAAACTGGGTTGTTATTGCCAAGTAAACAGAACTGATTTTAAAATATATTCCAAAAAAATAGCTTAAACAAGTATTCATTTCATAAGCTGTCAATGTTTGCCGGTGAAAGTACCTACCCGCAGTAAAATGGGAAATACTTGGTGGTGTTATTAATCACGTCTAAAATATGTTATTTGCATTCATATAAATATCTCTTAAAAGCTTCCAAATAATTAAACGATCGATATATGAATTCAAGGAAATAGATGAATTTGTGCCATTTTTAAAAAAACTTTTAACTAAAAATAGTTTAAAGTTGCTTTTTTGGAAGAAGAAAAAAAGTAATTTTCCAGCTGCTCAACAGTCTAGTAATTATATATATATATATATAATACAACTAAATTGGATTTCAAAAACATAAGAACATTCTGGAGTAATTTAATAAGGGGAACAAATCAGGGAACTGCAGTAGCTTTATTTTAAACAATCTAATATAATCTAAAATTATTTTTTCAAGCACAAACAAAAACTGTTAGACAAAAAAAACCTAAACTCTATTGACAAACTAAGAAAGTCAGATTGAATTTATCAACATAGAACTTTGATGAGTTGTCAGCTTTGATAAATGGGGAATCTTTTATGCTTTTTATTACTTTCCAACAGGGGAACCCGATTAAAGAGAACTAGGTTTCTGATCATCTATGTAACATGGAAGTAGCTCTTGAGATTGCGTAGGATATTTTAAAATCCATTCCAATTATTTTGTTTGAATGGACAGGATCCACTGAAATGGGCTAAGGTGATATTACTTTGTCAGGGACAATTGTAAGAGCTAAAATACATTAAAACTGTAGAATTCAACTATTTAAGGGAAAATACAAAAATTGCTATTGCCATAGTGATCCCGAAGATGATAGTGTCCTCTTTGTGGCTCACTTTTTATTGGCCGACATTTTTTACAGAACATGGCGAGTTGCATACATTTTCTTCCAGGTTTCTAGGGTATGTTTAGAGAAGACCCTTAATATCTTGGAAGCTTTTGTTATTGTGTGCCCTGTTCTACGAATATGTTGAATATGTTGAATTAGCTTGAAAGTTTTGACTGTAAGACTGGCTGAAATTCTGTGAATTATTGATTTGATTATTTAATATACTGGCTGTACTTAAATAGTTCTTAATTTGTTGTCCGGTGAATCCATGAGCTCTGTATAAAACAATGTACTTTTCGTACTAACCTATTAGTATACAAAAAAAATGCAGATAAATTGTCCCCGTCATTTAACCTTTTCGTCGATTTCACTCCTATTTTTATAACAACCCCATTGTACAGCGATATGGAATTTGATGGCGCTATATAAAACAATAAATAATAATAATAATCTGTGTTAAGAAATGTTTTCAAAAATAAATCAATAATTCGTAAAGTAAAAGCAGCTTATTCAGCTTGTCCAGTGACCATTCTGGGTTTATTAAGGACTTTAACGCAGTACAAATATTTTTCTGATATTTTATTTGTGTAAAGTGTACTTGCTTCTTGGTATCGGGGAAATTATTTTGTGCTGGCCCCTGTACCGATACTTAATTCCCATTGCATTGTCACTTAAATCTTTTAATTTTAAGCACTGCATTGATCACAGGTCCCCGTGGGCCAAGAGCAACTAATCCCCTTTTCTTTGATTAAACAAAAAGAGAGGAAATCAGAAAGGGGATAGGAGGGAGTGTTTTATATTGAATTATTCTGCCTCGTTCAGCATAAAATGAATGTGACCTGTTAAAAGGATTTTGCAGACAGTTTCTATAGAGACTAATAAAGCAAGACTTACTGATATTTCTAATTGGGAGCCAAATCTTTTATGACCTTTTTATCTTGCTGTCAATGTGCTACCCCCATAGAGCAATTTACTTGAAACTTGTTTTTTTTTTTGCCCTCACTCCACTCTTTTGTTCCATTTTTGCTACAAAATTCCACAACTGTTTTTCAAGCGCTGGTGTTTTTTTTTTGGAGACAACTGTAAAGAAATAAGCATGAAACTGTAGCAATTGCTTTTTTTTGATGTTGGCAAACATGGCTTTCTCCCTCCCCCCAGAAATAAATTAGATTTTACAGAATCTGCTAGAGAGAAGTTCATAAACAGACCAAAAACAAGTGCAGTAAAGGAGTTTCAGTTCTGGAAGTAATAATATACATTATATATTTTTAGTTATTAAATATATATATATATATATATATAAATATGCAGTTAACCCTTTGATTGCTGTGAAAGTTTACATATTTCACAACTGAACATTAAAATAATTAATGCCGGACGCATTTTTTGTTCCCATAGCCGGCTTCATTCCAACAACTTGTATTGTGACTGCAACCTGTCATGGCTGTCCGACTGGCTACGACAGAGACCCCGAGTTGGGCTTTATACTCAGTGCATGGCACCCACCCACCTGAGAGGACATAATGTCGCCGAAGTTCAAAAACGTGAATTTATCTGTAACGGTAAGGACGAGTGGGAATATCATGAATATCTGCTTTGATCATAAATTGGAAGTCTAGATATGTCGATCCATACGGGCCAATTTTATTGTTTTGTTTTTAGTCGTGAATCCCGGTCTGGTGAGAGGCTCATTCAGCCACTCTGTTTCCATTAGATCGCTACTTGTTGAAATATTTTCATACTAAGATTAAAAAAGAGGTGTTGACATACAATGTGTCGCATTTTATCACATTTAACTCATAGACTAAGATCTTTACTAACTAGGTTGTCTTTCTCTACTTTTCCTTCCTTGCTTTTTATAACTTACAGATGAGGATGAAGGCAAGTGTGTTTTATCTCTAGAGCGTAGATTATGTAAAAACATTTTACCGCACATATATTGTTGTGAAAAGGAAATGTATTCTTGTCTATACAATATAAATTTATAATAAACATGTACGTGTGTGTGTATATATATATATATATATATATATAGGTAAGCTATATTCACTGTTAAGGGTGCACTCACTTCATTAGTGATGTATATAGCTGGGTCAGGGACATGGAGCTTCGTATTGACAACATGATGGTGACCATTATTTCTCGGCAAATTCCGCATTGTCTATGAAAGCACGTCACCCTTTGACATTTCTCTGGCACACACATGGACATCGAGATACAGTTCCATATGAAGATAACTGGCGCTGGGGTTTGGTTATGGCCCTGAGGTCCCTTAAACTCACCGTACTTCATTTTCTGTTTCAGGTCAGCAGTCGTTTAGCGTCCCCTCATGCAGCGTCTTGCATTGTCCGGTTGCTTGCACATGTAGCAACAACATTGTAGACTGCCGTGGAAAAGGCTTAACAGAGATTCCCACCAACCTGCCAGAGACCATAACAGAAATGTAAGATGTAACTCACTTTCCCGGTACCTTTATTTTGCTTGTTTTAATAAGTGGAGTGCTATGAAACTAAACGCTGTCTTAGAATGTAGAAGTCCCTGGCAAAAACTTTGCTGTATTAATTTCATATTGTATGGCTTTTCATCAGGTTACACGATTCTGTTTCTATAGCAGTAATAAGAAAGATCATAGTTGAATCTTCAGCTTTGCTTTATCTTAACCGATGGCTCATCCTACCGTACAGACAAAGGATGCCATATGCAGTTTTTAATTTTTTTATTAAAAAATCTTTGATTTAGCTGTTTAGTAGTCAGGAGAGCTTATAGGGACAATGACAAGCTTAGAGCGTTCAGTCTATTGACAGAGGAAACAACATGATCAGAAGCGAATGCATTAAATATTTAATACGGTGGCCTTTAAGCGGAATGTTTCATGCCCCCAAACTAGAACAACATCTGAAAGCTCCAAATCTCACATCATTTATTACTGATCCATTGGTGATTCTTGATGTACTCCTCTATATCTTGCAATGCCTGCTTTGTTTTGCATGATAGTCTTCTAGAAAAAATATGATTAAATATTAGAAATAGATTAAAATGCCCCCTGTTTACAAGATGACAAAATCATTTTAAAACATAGTGGGGTTTTTTCAGATGAATTACAAGTCCATATGAAAATAGTACTGTAACCTCCTCCAGCTTTTTGTTTTCTCCTGTGAGGAAGTTCGGTGCTGAATTTTATTTTATGTTCTCAGAGCTAGGTTGTGATATATATATAAATAAAAGAATAACTTATATAAAACCCCCACTCAATATCACAGGGACTTGGGAGAACTGCAGAGTTACCATCACTTGTCTTTCTGGCTGTTTATTGCAGTTGTCGTAAATCTTAAAGGGCGCATGAGATCAGAATGTAAGAGCCATGTTCCTACCTTAAGCTTCAATTAATAAATCACAGGTCTGTCCAGAAAAAGAACACATTTATTAGTAGCCATGAATCTCTAGGCCAACAAAGTTCCTTTATTAAGACCTTCACAGAGGTCTCTTGTGCACTGAAATGTTGAAGATGTTTTTGACACCAGAGACGCTAATAAAATTTTGCTAAAGCCTATGGGGGTGCAAGTAGTTCAGCTTCAAACCTAGATCACTAACCTACCATACAGGCCATCCCTAACCTACCATACAGGCCACCCCTAACCTACCATACAGGCCATCCCTAACCTATCATACAGGCCATCCCTAACCTACCATACAGGCCATCCCTAACCTACCATACAAGCCATCCCTAACCTACCATACAAGTGTATTGAAGACAGCAGCAAATATTATTAAGATGACAGGGCACATTTTTGCACCCCACTTTTTTTTTATTTCTATCTCCCATACCATACCCTACTGGTGATACATCAAAAGGGCATTCACTGAACAACCACCTTATCCTAAAATCCCTGGACTTTTCAGCTGCGTTACAAGATGACAGCGAATAGCACAATGTCCATGTCCTTCATTTTATCATCCAAGCAACTAGTTCGTTATCAGACATACCCTCGGCCTACACAAGGGGAAACCATCACATAGTTACCCAGATGTTGTGGTGCTACATTTCTAATGATGTTTGGCCACCATGGGGGTATTATGGTAGCTCATGTTGCACTGCAGTTTGGGAACCTACCTGGTGTATCCTCACAGCTGCTGTCAACTACTAGAGATATCATCTGAATGAAGACTAGGTACAGGAGTTGTATTAAAATTAGAGAGGGTATGTTTAATGTATAAAAACATGTTTGGAGCAACATGGTAAAGGTGGTTCGGGCATATGCGCTGTTGAATGTCCCTGGGCATTTTGTATTTTTCCACTTGGTTCTTTACGTATAACCCTCAATTCCCATCCGGAAATGTTATGCCTTTTTACACACGTGCTGTATGTGTGTTTCACTGGCCCCTATGTATTTGTATCCAATAGTAGGCTTCTCTTGCGTGTTACAGCTTAGTTGTACACATTTTTAACGGTCACTCCTACTTTGAGTTTTCCGTTTAAGTTTTTGGTTTTAAAGCAGCAAAATAACAAAACCGATTATGAAAAAATATTTAAAACAAAACCCAATTGAAATTGTCACTTACTACTAGAATCATGTTATATTGCAATTTCTTTTCTTATTTCCCCATAACAGACATGTTTTAGCATTCTCAACGCCTTGTCAGAACAATGATACATAATACCTAATAAAATCCCCATCATACTGACTTTTATATCTCCTTTCCCTGTGCGCAGTGAGGTCTAGACACAGTGCAGAGCTTTGCGGTTGATATATAGGAAAATAAAACTGAATTTGATATTTTGCGTATAGATTTTCATGGTTATAATAATAAGGTATAATTTTTTTAAAATAATGCACTAATTGTATATGCTATGAAGCACGTTTCTTGGTCATAATCAGAAGAATGTTTTTTCATTGTGTATCAGTGATGGGATCATTATATATTGTTATTTATTATATGTTATTTATAGATCCCCATCAGATTTTGTTGTGCAATTACAATGAGGGATAACGTAAAATTAACAATAACCATATACAAAAGGTTCACAAGTAAAGACATACGGCTACAGAAGGAGGAGAGAGCCTTGCTCTTGTGAGCTTACAATCTATTAGGAGGTTTAGGTAATGAGACAGAAGGAGAAGGAATGCTTGGATGAGGAATATTTGATCTTGGCAAGGGTGATGGACAAAAGTGTCATGGAGATCATCAGCGGTCTAGACAATTAACAAAAACCATTGAAGTGTGTTTTACTTCCCATAAACTAAAGGACGGTATCCTCTAATGTATGCAGGATCACCTCAATAGATTTTTAAACCTAGCAGGCTCAGAAGACTACATTAACACAGTGCCGTAAGAGGTCTCTCTTTGACAGGTCCCAGAAATGTCCTGTCTTGCTCTAGCACTTGTTTTTATTTATTTTTTTTAGAACTTTTCTAAAGTCCGCTGTGAAATCTGTATCTTGCTCTTTGACAGCTTTTATTGCCTTTACTTTTAAAAGCATACGGGGAATATAAAAATGAGCTGTCTAAATCAGTTTTATAGCTACGAACAGCAAGGTCCAAGAATCACCATCCATCTCCTCTTCTGGTGGAGTCCTGTTTCGGGTTTGCTATTTTGAGATTTTGTTCATTTATTGTCAGTGTCAGAGGCCTAACAGGCTTGTAAAGAATAAAAAAATCGAGGACAGCTTTAAGACTGTATTCTGTTTTTTGTCATATACACGAGGCAGGTGTCTCCTACCATGTGCAGGTATCTCCTGCTTTTCGCTTTTACGAAACATTAACACCTGTTTTCAGTAACCCAAAGAAATCCGAAGAGGATTTTTCGCTTTTATAAGCAAAAATAGCGTTCATTGTTTATCCGCTTTACGCTATTGTGGCTCATAAAATGTTTCATAGGAACGCTCCACTTTTGGATAGCGGGGTAATTCTGTATATCCGTCATTCAAGATAACACAGGACCTTCTTCCTTCCGGATCGGACTTTAATTTATGAAGTCCAGAAACAATCTACGAATGTTTAAATGTTTAACAGGGAAAGACCTTCCTTGGAGTCAAGGACGATTTCCTTTCTTCTGAATCAACTGTATGGATTCTTAGAAGGTGAAATACTGCAACAGTTAACAATTTTGACGATTTTATAGAATATAGGGGGGAAAAGCCATGGCTTTGTACCACATCCCCTTGGGCACTACATAGGAAAACTGATTTTTTTTCAATTTTTTTTCTGCAATGTAATATAGAAACTACGATGACAAATGGAAAAATTGTGAAATGCAATTCATCTGTTTCACGTAAAAGCGGAATCTGGAAATAAAAATGGCTCCTTTCAAATAAAATAACAATCTGAAAAATAAAATTAGAGTAAAAAATAGAAAGCCAAACAATCATTTATGTTTTCTATTTTTGCCTTGGTCCCTTTTTTTCAAATATAAAATGTGTTTTAAGTTAAAAAAAAAAGAAGAATTCCACCAAAACAAATACAATTAAGATCTCTATGGCTATTGCACTCCAGCAGCTGTGCCAGGTTAGTACCTGATGTTGATTTCTCAAAGGTGACACCTGGGGCCGTAAGAGGTATATTATAACAGCAGAAATGGATCAGGATAGATTATCGGCGTATTGGATTTAGGTTCTCATGAGAAATGTGCCAGGCCAACAGAACTAACAGATGATCAAACATTAAGGTCCTTAGGATAATTTTCAAATTTATTATTATATTATTATTAATATTAATATATTATTATTATTATTATTATTATTCAACATCCTAATGCCAAATAAACGATTCATAAATAATTTTGTACTTACCAAATCATTATTTCATACCAGAAACCATTAAACTATTCAAGCACTTTAAATTAAAGGTTTGATTTAAGTTCCTAACCGTTTCATATCACGCAGAGAGCAATGTGTTTTATTGATCAGCTGTATTTAGTATATATTTTAATAGGTTTTTTTTTCTGAGAAATAATTTAATGAGTCCCAGCTTCAATCAATGCATGTTTGATAACTTTGTACAGATGGAGGTGCTAAGCTATATTTTAAAATATCATCTCTTTTATTGGAATACACATATCACAGAGATAGCTAATTGATTATTGAAGACAAACCTATGAAAGCTTCGAGGCAGTTTTGTGATATCAGTGTAATTGTTAGATTTTACTTTTAAATTCGGCCATTTTTTAAAATTCCTTCTGTTATTTTATCTTTTTTTTTTCTTACTAAATAGTCTTTTTTATTTTAAATCTAATTTAAAAAGAATTTTCGAAACGTAAAATGTAAAAGATGCGGCTATAACCAGCGAGGCCGTTAACACACCAATTTATTTCTAACATATCGTTCGACATTTAAGCATTTCAATTATTTGCATGGTTTATAGCTGTTATTTTCTTTTGCAGGCGACTGGAGCAAAATTCAATCAAGGTCATACCACCAGGGGCCTTCTCGCCGTACAAAAAACTTAGAAGAATGTAAGTACGAACTCACTTGGAATGAGCATTTTAAGAGAGGTCATGAGTATCTACAACATTCTCACAGATGAGCGATTAACAAATATTGTCCCAAATGCAGAGGTTATAGGTCTTTACTTTTGTTAATCATTCATAACTTTGGTTTCAGAGGAACCAGATTCCTTTATAAGAGCAATTAACAAATTGAATATTAAATTAAATGCACCCCATCGCAACTTCTGATCATCAAAACAGATTTGGTGCAACTACTTAAATTAAATTGCCACTGTTCTAAAATGTTAACGATCACATATTATCAATAGCAAAATTGTTAATTAAATACTTTAATTAAAATGTTTAATATATATATTTTTAGCTTACTCAAATTGTAGTTCATAATCTATACTCATAGCAAAGTTAGACTGAACGAGTTTGCTCTAAGGGTTATATGGAGTGCATCATAAAAAGGTCTCTACCATATTACACTCATCATCATTCACAACTACTTTAAGGAATGCTATTATGTGGTCATAAAACTGTTTCTAATTCCAGTGATTTAAGCAACAACCAGATATCCGAAATAGCCCCAGATGCTTTCCAAGGCCTGCGTTCACTCAACTCTCTGTAAGTACAAATGCCTCTCAAAGGAGAGTCAAAATTCCATCTTTATGTTGCTTGACAGAGCTCAGCCTTCTAGGTTTTGCAATAAAATTCCTTCTGATCTGAATTACCGCACCATCCGTTGGCTATAAAACAAAGACAGAACTGTCAGTGTCATAAAAGTAAATACGGGGTATCAACTGTCAGAGCAGACCGAAGACATTGGAGATTATAAATCACTCCTAAGCGCTTGGTTGCCCACAAAGCCACTCATTTGTTTATTGATGCCATAATACTTACATTTATAACAATGTATTCGCGACATGCTATTTGTTCTTGTAAAATACCTAGGTGGGAAACATAAATGTAATGCAATAACATATTCCATTGGAAAAAGCACTCTCTGTGTGTGTTTAATGTATGTTTGCGGGTGAATCTAGTCAAGGTTTCAGAAAAAGAGAAGACTTGTCCACTTCTTGTTATAGACCAAGTTCATTATGGTGAATGTAAAGGGACACTTTAATAAGTTGAAGAATTGGCAAAGGTGCGAAGTGAGCCATTTTAACCAACCACCAGTCTACCTATACTGGGAAGAGCTATAGGCTGTACCCAGCTAATGGTAAAGGGTTGTTTATGCAACAACATGGGGTGTTCTAAAAGCTTTTTATTTTATATCTACACATTAGAGACCTCAGTACTGCAAAGTATTTAGTTAAAGCTGGAAGTTGCTTCATAGTTAACAACTTAAATGTTTTTGATGGTACAAAGCTACGGATCAGGGTAAAACAGGAGAAAAAAAAAATATATATAAATGAGAACATAAATTTAGATCCATAGCATGCTGCTGATTGGGCAATTGTATTGGTGCTATGGTCACAAGACCACTTTTTTATTCATAATTTCTGTTCTCCTAACCATGTATACTGCTGGTGGATATTTTATTACATTTAAATAACATACTATATTTTTTATGTGTTTCCTTTATGTTAAATCATGCCGACGGTTGGATATTTTTTTTAATGAAATAAGTAGTATAATTATTTGGGAAAACATAATTCTCATCTTGTCATACCCCTTGAATATATGTATTGTATTAAGCGCTGCGTAAATTGTTGGCGCTATATAAATAAAAGATAATAGTAATACTAGTCTGTCTAATTTACCTATGTTTCTCTATATTTAATTCCAGTGTTCTCTATGGAAATAAAATCACTGAGCTACCCCAAAATGTTTTTGATGGACTTTTTTCATTACAACTTTTGTGAGTATTTATGTTTTGTTTCTCAATGCAGTTTCAGAATTCTGATTTAAATGAATCCTAACTTAAGATGGAAATTTGATTGGAGATTTGTTTTATCCAATTCTTTCCCATTGCGTATCTTTTGTGCGTTCACCCAATTTAAAAGTAACACAAACCACAAACTGTGAAATGTATAGTTGAGTCAGATTGATAAGAGAGACGTTAGGAACATAATGTTTCAATATCTTCTTATTACACAAGTTGGGAGTTACTTAAAGATACTATTTAATCTTAAATATGTGGTCTGTACCTTCTCCATTGTTTGTGACACCTTTTCAGCACCTGCTAACACCAGTAATGTTCTGAATTTTTAAGTAGTTTTTAATTTTTTTTAAGTAGTAACAATAAAGTTACTCAAATATTGCAAAAGCCATATCAAAGAGGAACTATTTCAATGAGATATTTTTCAAACTTTTCTTTGAGTCACAAATATATTTTGTAATCAAACCTTTAATTACTTTAATTACTTTCAATTATAGAAAAAAGTATTTAGTAGTTAATATGTGACTGCTGAGACCTTATCACAAATAATGTGTTCGGCTGTGGAGGCCATGGCTTTAGAAGGGTTTAAGAGAATTTAAAGAAGGGCAGAAAGGAAGATGTAATAGAAACCTTCAAATATGACAAATATAACATCAATATAGATCATTTCCAATATTTCCTAGGGCGCTGCATTCTGGCATCCCTTGTCACCGCTTTGTAGGTGAAAATGTCATGGGAACTTCTACAACCCAAAATATAAACATTTCATGAACTTCCCAAAGCTCCGCTTTTCATTGCTGGAGCAGGACGGTTCGCCACGGCGTTAAGACAACAAAGATTTTGTCATTCAAACTTTTAGAGTCGAATGAACATGAGCCAACTTTTTGTAACTCATATTATGTGTGGTTCAACAGATTACTTAATGCCAACAAGATAAATTGTTTGCGAGTCGGAGCCTTCCAGGATCTACACAACCTGAACCTTCTTTCTTTATATGACAACAAACTTCAAACCATTGCCAAAGGCACATTTGCACCGCTCCGGGCTATTCAGACGCTGTAAGTATTGTCATAATGTCGGAAGGATCTGTATGTATAAGGGACGCGGGGGTTGTTTTTATATATAATCTGCTTATTCTTTTGCTTTCATGAAGACAAATGCCAGGTCAATCGAGAATAACATGTTAAATAATTTTCATTCACTTCTGAAAGGCATTTGGCTCAGAACCCGTTTATCTGTGACTGCCATCTGAAGTGGTTGGCGGATTATCTTCATACAAACCCTATTGAGACCAGCGGTGCCCGCTGCACCAGCCCCCGCCGACTGGCAAACAAAAGGCTCGGGCAGATCAAAAGCAAGAAATTCCGCTGTTCAGGTAATTTGCTTAGTTCAGCTACATTTTTCCTTCTTTAGTTGCCAAAAACCAGTGGTCTTAGATAGAGCAACAAAGCAGCTGTCTCTCTTTCTCCTGATTTATTGAACATCATTAAACCTTTCTTTTGTTGCCTTTCTTTTTGACAAAAGACGAAGATATCAAGGGAGGCAAAGTGTATGATCAATATAGATAAGGTTAAACCTTTTTGATCACAATGTACATCCAAAAGATATATATATATATATATACGAAGTGGATGGAACCCAACGCAAAAAAGGATTTGAGAAGTAGATGAAGAAGTTAAATTTGTTTTGTGAAATAGAGAAATGTTTCCCCGCTGAATGCCAAATTGTGACCCAAAATCTGATGTTTTTTGCCTTATAAGCCAACACTCGCTTACCACGGCTTCTGATTTTCTCTTCTGACTCTCCATCATATGGCGTCCAGCTGTTGCCTGCATTTTATTGGTTCCTCAAACAGGGTTTTAACTACCAGTAGAGAACTGTTTATTGTCTGTATCTCATATTAATTTATAACCAGATGCAAGGGATTATTATACCACCATTGGTGAGAAGTTATATATGGGGGACTTTTAAGGGTAATTTATAATACCCTCAGGGATCAAATAGCCTCCGGCGTTTAATAATTCATTTGAATTAACACCGTACAAATCACCAGCAAGCAATGATTTGGAAACGAGCATTGGATGCAACGCAGACACATCTTTCATTTTTGTTGCTCATTCTTCTTCTCTTGTTCATTGTTCATATTTAGCTAAAGAGCAGTATTTCATCCCAGGTAGGTTCTGATTCACAATGGGATTTCCAACCCACTGGCCGTGTATCCCTCTCCTGTAGGAAATAATGCATGCGACAGTTTCTCGGCTGCATGGAATGCCTCCTTTGTTTAAAAGTTAAGGATTGCGTAACTTTTTGTTTTGATGTTGTTTTCCCCAAAATCTGTTATTTCTTATATCAATTCCTGCTGGAGAAACGTTCCATCTTAAAAATGTTTTACATTCGTTACGATTGGGAGACACAAATTGTCTAGCAGAGGGAGTTACTGAAGTACGGTCTATTTCAAAGAGACTCAGATGTAGGCACTGTGATCGTGCTTAGGAACACTCGACATCTTATAACAAAGCAAGAGATCGAATACTATTTAAAAACGCCTATTTGAAGCATAAACACTGGGTATTCCGTCACGCCACATGGCCATATACACCGCTAGGTCAAAGTTCTTCACTAGTAGTAGTAGAATGCGGAAAAAGCCTTCCAGCAGAGGTGGTAGATGTTTATACAGGAAGGGAAGTTAAACATGCATGGGCTATCCTAAACAAAAGACAAAACCAAATCAGGTTTTTACAGCAAGGATAAACAGACAGGTTCGATGGCTGAAAACTTCTTATCTGCCCTAAAATGATAGGTTTCTATGGAAAGAAAGTTATATTTGTAGCCTCTGTAATTCCTCGATCCATTTTAATACAAAACTGACGTTATTATTTTAAAGCGAAATGACACATTGCTGTGACATCGTAGTGAAGATATAGGTTTTTGGATGAAACGTCATATTTTCTGTTTTCAAAAATTTCCGCTGAAATTAGAATTATATTTACATTCAATTTATTCTTATTGCTGCTCAGCGCGCATCTGACCCATCTTCTGTCTGACCAGAAATCTTTACAAATCTGAAGATAAATATTTTTTTAAACTTTATTTTGTTCTTGTCCCAATATAAATATAGTATTATAGAGAATCTAGGAGAGAAAAGGCATGTTTTTCCATCGATTTAAAACACAAAGATTAACTCTTGCACGTACATGCACCAGCCCTTCGGTGGGTATGTTTTGCAGAGCGGTTTGGGTAATCAGAGAGGTGAAACGGGATTAGGTATAAGCATTTCGTAAACGACGCCTCGTCATTCTCCCAGTGCCGAAACATAGTTAGCCTGGGGTCTGAAATCATTTTCTACACCAGACTGAGCAAACATAAAGGTGCATTGAAGGCAGAGTGAGCGCGGGTCAAGTGCAGCTTTCAAACCTCGAAACCTTCTTCACGTGTTTTACGTCCTCAGTATCAGACATTTTCCGCACACTGCTGGTTTTATTTTCCTCTCCGTAATTCTTACACAGCTCTGTTCACCGTAGCATTCATGGTCAGGTAATGAGGAACGGGAAGACAAGGCATGGGCGGTGGGTCTCAGTTCGGAAGCACGTATGGCCACAGATGCAAATTGTCATAAAAGACTTACTTTTATGATTTTCAGCTACTAATAAAACTTTTAAAAATGTCACATTAAGCACCTCTAATCCATGTTACACAATTAGTAATCAATGTAACAGGCAATGTTTAGGATGAAGCCGAGAGTTGAAGAACCATAGAACAATATGGTGGTCACCACAACCGTAATATGTAACCAGCTTGTGTAGCGTAATTCCCACCATGATTGCATCCTTTCTGTGCCCTGTCTTTGTCGTACCTTTTGTGCATTAACTTTATTTTAGGTTTTTTAACCCGAGGCCATTTGACCGGTACTCCCTCGCCAAGTCTGTACGCCATTCAATATTTGCTGTTATTAAATGTCGGTGTTCTGTAGTCTTTGTTCAAATCATATTTCCAGTAGCTCTCTACCTTTTCCCGTAGAAAACCAGTCAGGGATTCTTTGAAAGTCTGTTAAAATCCTATTTTTCTTTCCTTTTTTGACCACCTTTGCTTTTGCAGGAATTCACCATTTGGGCTGTAAGTAACCTGTACCGAGTGTAAAAAAAACCTCTTGTGGTTCCTAATTTTCCTTTTCCAATCCACAGTATTTCTTATCCCAAGAGATGCACGAGCCATTGTGACTTTTCCCAATAGCACCAGTTCTCCTCACACATTTTCCATACAGAAAGGGATTTCTTTTTTTAGAGAAAAGCGCTGACCTATTTCTGGAGTGCCCTAAGAAATTTCATTTACACTTTTCTATTTCTAGTAAGCACCTGTCCATCTGTTTACTGCACACTTCAATCTGATTAATCACTAATCCCAATACCATGCAATAAATAAACCCGCTTAATAGTATTTATGAATTTAGATAAGCTCACCTTATGTGAATGACTTGCGACACGATTTTCCTTAAATTATCCCTCCCCTTTTGCTAGTTTAATGCTCTACTTTTACTTCTGGCAGTCTTTGTAATGCTGGAGTGGGGACAGTTAATATCCCAACCTTGCCACACTTAATTAAAATTGTATCTCCAAACCAGCTACACAAATTGCAAAGCAAAATCACAAATTATAGCTTTTTTTAAACCAAAATAAAATATGCCGTATCTATATATGTTAAAGCTATGACATTCACAGTTCTCAATTAAGTGGTGAAAATTGCATTCTGTCTTTAAAGATCAAACGTGATATTTATCCCTCCATTAGTAGAACTGGTGCTTTAAACATGAACTCCTTTTTTTATCCAAGTCTGGTTTTATTGTCAAGGAAAACCAAAGAAAAAGTTTTGTTTTTCTTTCAGCCTTTCCTCTTCTCGTGTTCCTGTTTGATCCTTGGGGTGCCAAAGCATATGTACGGACGGTCTCTGACAATCAAGCAGATATAACACACAACACACAACATACAACATCAGCCTCCTTTACACCAGCCAAGGAAGTTATGGTTCACGTCAGCTTGATTGCCAGAGGTTGTCTGTCTATCCTTTACCTCGAAGGATTTTAGTTGGCCTTCCAGTACTGTTGCCATAGCAGTGCACTTCCTGTTAAGAATGCTCTGCAGCATACAGGCGTCATACTTTTATTATCCTTTACAGTTCCTACCTTTTCCTTCTGGCTCTTTTTTCCTTTGGTCCTGTCCTTGGTCTAATGGATGCACTAATGGTAACCAAGCGAGATGTTCTGTTGTGCTTGATCTAACCATGTGGTTGTGAGGTATGAGTAAAACATGGTTCTGTCAAGCACCATGGAACGTCACGCGGCTTTCTACAGCATGGCAAGCTGCTGAGGCTTGTGCTTATGTGAAAGAATTAAGCCTCATTGCATGGGGAAGGGGTTAACAAGCTATTGCATAGCAATACAATGCTACCTTCCTTCATCAACGAGGTTTAGAAGGGAGTAGAATTTAGTCTCCAGAGCAGAGTTTATTCTGGAAGAGCACCAGCGACGCCATTTCATTAACGTCAATGTGGTGCCGCAATCTAATTGTAAAAGCTTCCTATGGTCGCATTATCGCCAATGAAACCAATGCACTGTTGGTGTCCGCGAAAGTAAAAAGATATAAATTCTAATTTTACACAAAAACTAATAATGATCATTTAGCAGTTGTGCGATGCTTTATTTGTTGGTAGACACAGTTGTAGACTCTTCAATGAACAAGACCAGCTGTGAAAAGCTTTAATGACTTGTATGATCCCATTGTGTGAACCTGATTGTATTGCTTTACTTTCCAGCACATATCAGTGTGGATCCTTTGTCTGCGCTCAAACCCTGACGTTTGTCCCAGTAGAGGAAAGCAACCCAAATTTTCACCTTAACCTTTTTACCCCACCATCTTCCATGCCTTGAGCTCTTGAGACACAACAGACTTAATAGATTGACCCAATGTGTTTTTATAACATCCAGTTTCTTAAATATTCCATAGGCACAGAAGACTACAGGGCTAAGCTGAGCGGGGACTGTTTTGCGGACTTGGCTTGCCCAGAAAAATGCCGTTGCGAGGGGACAACCGTGGACTGCTCCAATCAAAAGCTCACGAAAATCCCTGATCATATACCCCAGTATACCGCTGAGTTGTGAGTAATTATGAGATCATTTAAGATGCTTCTCTGATTAAAAATCCTGAGATAAACAATACTTCAAAAATATTCAACAAACTTGTTGATCACGAGTACCGTAATTTATGGGATAATATATTCATATTAATCTAAATTCATTCAAATTCTAGAAAGGAGCAAAGGACAATACATTCTGCCCACTGAAGCACCACTGCATGAAAGGACTATTCTAAAAAAATGTTGTATATGGGATTATTTTTTGTTTAAGCCTTTCTCTTTGCCTATTAATAAAGGAACATGAATGAACTGTTCTAAACCTTAAATCTCTAAATAACGGAAATTCCATACATAATTGCATCACTGGATTGTTTTGTTGTTTTGTTTCCCGTGCAGACGTCTCAACAACAACGAGTTTACAGTCCTGGAGGCTACCGGCATCTACAAGAAGCTTCCCCAGCTTCGGAAAATGTATGCCTGCCATTTGAAACTTATACAACGCGGTCTTATTATTCATTTTCATATATATTCAGCACATTGCTTTTAGCCATAGGACCATCTGGCTCCAGCACAACACCCAACTAGAACACACATATTAGTGTTGTCTAAGTTGGCCACTATGTATTGTCTAGTAGAGCTTTCAGGTTGCTGGCACGTATTCGGTGCTTGCAGTGTATTCCCTAAACCATACAGTTTCTCCAGTTTTCAGAACATTACATGCATGCCTTTGATTCTATGTCTCATTAGAAGGCTATTAGAAAAAACATTGAAACTAAGTTATTGGCGACTCGACGGGTCATCTGTGTCCATTCAACCCCTAGTTCGTCCCCTTAAGGCTACTGTCATATCCAGCGCTCGGATCTTAACTTTCTCAGTTAGACTATATTTAAACTTATGTTTTTGTATCCTTTTACGACCTACAGAGAAAATAAGTTCACATTCACTAAACAGGTCAGCGTCAGCTATCCAGAGGAAAAAAAAATCCAAATTTAAAACTGGTCTTCCAAAAAAAAAGAAGATCAAAAAGGCCTTTGAAAACATAAATTATATTAAAATGTTTAGCTTGGCTTGTGGCGTTCAATCTCAAGGTCAAAAAATGGATTGTGTTTATTTTCCTGATTCACTGCTTGTAGCATTTTTAAAATTAATGTCAGCGTACATATTTCTATGTAATTGCGCAAACTCTTAGATGGAGCATATTCCAGCGTATTTATATATTATAAATTCATAAATTCATCATAGTCACATTGTATGTTGACTTATTCTGAAGCTCATTTTTCCATCTCGTTACTTCTAGGGCTGGTCACAATTTAGCTACGATTGCCCGAGGTCAATAGTGTTGTATAAACTTTGCTTATTGAACGTAGCTGAAACCTTATTCAGACGTTAATTTAAAATGACAGAGACACAAAGTATTACGACATATTGGTTATAGGCACGAACCCACCTATGTTTAAAGGGGAACTCCCACCATTGTGTATATTTTTTGTTTAAAAATAATTCTAGTTTTCACAGAATATAATGTTATTCAACGACTGTGTATATAATGCAGCTCTGTTATATTGGATAAAAAGAAATTCATTATTGAGAACTTAGAGAGGCTTTTTCTAATTTTAATCACCAAAATGATGGAACTAGATTATATTCTGTAGAGAAATGTTTCTATAATCACTGTTCACTGAATCGCATGTATATAAAGTGTTATTTTAAGGCCTTATTATACCTATCATGTGTTATTTGTAGAAACTTAAGCAACAACAAGATTACTGATATTGAAGAAGGAGCATTTGAAGGAGCAAGTGGCGTCAACGAGTTAATACTGACCAGCAACCGCTTGGAAAACGTTCGCTACAAGATGTTTAAAGGCCTGGAGGGACTAAAGACGCTGTATGTACATCGTGTGATTTTGTTCTGTCTCTGTAGCTTTCTACGAGAATTTCATGGTGCGACTTATTATACCGGTAGTTAGTTTGTTCTAAACCATTTTAACACCAAATGAAGCTAACACAAGGCTTTTGAGCACGAATCACTGTTGATTATCAGAAGGGTCCCTGAGCAGGCTTGCAGGAACAACACTTGAAGGATATTACCATGCCTGGGACCTTCTTTGGGTATGCTACCTGGAACTCTAACTTCTTCTCGTGTAGGGGCAGGGTAAGCCCCGGACAGCTTGTAGTGGGTGGTTAGTGGAATGAAGTGGGCCAAACTCCCCTCCCCTGCTGGAGGAAGAGGAAACTAACCCGGGGACCCAGAGAAAAAGAGCTTTCCAGGAGACTCCAGGTCAAACCGGAGAGTTCCCAAGTATGGAAACTGCTGTCTTTCAGCGTTGAACCTGGCCATGCTCAGCTTGTATGGGACATCACATAACATACATATGTGGCATAGTACAGAAAGTGGGAGACAGAGTCCACAGAGCACTCACTGACAGCCTAGACTAAGGGGACCTGTTGCCTCTTTTGAGTGTTATATGCATTAACACTTGATGGGTTATGTGTTGGACATCTGTAATGAAAAAAGAAAAAGGACAAAAATGGTTAATGGTAATGCACGGCTATCTTCATGAATGCAATTTGTAGTGAAATACATATAATGCTGTTGGCATCTGAGGCCAGAGATGATAAAATTAATTTTGTCGTGACCAGTGGATCTCCTTTCTATAAAATAATGTTGTTAACCTATTCCTCCTCTTTCAGGATGCTGAGAAGTAACCGCATTAGCTGTGTCAGTAATGACAGCTTCACCGGTCTGAGCTCTGTCCGTTTGCTATCGCTGTATGACAATCAGATCATTACAGTTGGCCCCGGTGCCTTTGACACCCTGCATTCTTTGTCCACACTGTAAGTATAGACCTTCATCATATGTTAAAACACGCTATTATATGATACAAAACTGCCTGATTTTACACAATCCTTTTCTCCGTGGCCAACTATTACGAAATTATGTTTGTTTTCTCTGTGCTATTTCTCAACTCAGTTGTACTTAATTATAAATCTTGGGGTGATGAAAAGACGAGTAGTTCCTGGCAGAGGGCTTAAAGAAGATATGTCATACTTTAAAAAAATATGCTCCCTTTACTCCCACAAGCCTAACTGTAACTGTGAAAAGGCAAGAAAAGTTACCGTAATAAAGAACGCAAGAAGAATGATGGCTGACGTTGTATGTGCGGCCATCCAAAGTCTGGCATTGTATGATGGAGTAACACACACTTCACAAGCGTACATGTAGAACAAGCTATTTTTTACCCAGAATCACTATCGGCAGCTGACGCTTCATAAGTCATAAGAAAGAGCCTCTAGTCGGGAACTTCCAGATGGGAATATATCCTCCGTTTCGTTTATTTTCAAGTTTTCTTATCCCTTCTGCTGATGCTATGATGTAGAACACTAGTTCACTAGAAACGCAGCTACAGCTGATAAAGGGTTAAGCAACAACAATTTTCGTATGTAAAACCAGTTTTATTTGACAAAAATCACTATAAGAATGAAACTCAGCAAGCACGTTATCCCTGAAAGATATGTGAACTGTGTTTGTTATACCTTTATCTGCATGGGATGTGACATTGTGCACTTAAAGACTAATTTGGGCAAATTAAGGATGGCATGTTTATGAAGGGCAGAATTGTCAGTAGACAAAAACAAAGTGGTAAGATGTCAAAGGGATCAGAAATAGCAGGTAAATTCATTTTTATAAGTGGCATGTAATCAACTTGGCCTGTCAGCTTAGATTGGAAAACCATCCCGGGAGCAGCTGAGAGATGGGAATCCGCAGATGATAAATTAATGATATTGCAGTTGTCAGTTAAAATCCAATAATAAAAAAGGATTCCACCTTTCGTGCCTTTCTGAGATTATTGCATTGGAGGAGGATAGTGTAACCTCGACGTGGAATAAGTATAAGCCGGAATTGTTACTGAAACAGCAGTAACTGCCTTTTGTCTTCTGCATGAAATTCTATAGGTGAGATTTATTGTATATCGTGGAATTATTTGCTTATGGTTGGCAGTATTCCGATCTTAGAGTATGGCGAGATAGCTTTATAATAATAAATAATAATGGCTAGAAATACCGTTGCTTATGCAGGTTTTGCATTGAAGTTGGGTTTTTTTATGTTGCGTTTTAGAAATCTTCTGGCAAATCCTTTTAATTGTAATTGTCACCTGGCTTGGTTGGGAGATTGGCTCCGGAAGAAACGCATAGTAACAGGAAATCCCCGGTGCCAAAAGCCCTACTTCTTAAAAGAGATCCCTATTCAAGATGTGGCAATTCAAGACTTTACCTGCGATGACGGTAAGAGCTAAAATAAGGTACTAAACCATCGTGCCGCTAACATTCTGCATCTTCAACTCGGCGTACTAGAATTTCTGATAATCCTTAGCTAGCTTAAGTTCAACAACAGCTGAAAAATGCTGCTTTCATAAGACACATTTACCTTGCTTGTTTGCCCCCAGGATGCGCATGTACACAACCACACACATTTTAATACATCATCTTTGATGTTTGGTCTCAATGAGTGTTGTGTTTTTTCCCCCATAAAAAAAAGCAGTTCTGAGAAAAGCAGAATTTTCAAGAACAACTCCAAGCATGCATATTGCAAAACTTATGACCGAATGTTAGTACAAGACGCTGTGTACAGGTGTTAACTTTCACCATGTATTTTTAAATCAAACACCAGGAAATGATGATAACACGTGTTCGCCACTTTCGCGGTGCCCAGCAGAGTGTACCTGTTTGGATACAGTGGTTCGATGCAGTAACAAAGGACTCAAAACATTACCCAAAGGCATCCCCAAGGAAGTCACAGAGCTGTAAGCAATACTCTATTACTTATGATATTATTTTATCTTAAAGGAACACCCCAGCCACCCTATGTACTTTAATGCATATGATAGCTGCGTGGTCCCTTTAAATTGTGTATTTTGCCTTTTACAAACGCAAAGGAGGATTGTGCAGAATGTCCCTATAGGTGTTTGCCCCTTCCCACACCCACCAGCTAAACACAGGAGATACAGTATATGGACAAAAGTATTGGGACACCTCACCATTACACCAACAGGGACTTTTATGACATTGCATTCTAAATACATAGACATAAATATCTAGTTGGTCCCCCTTTGCAGCTATAGCATCTTCTGCTCTTCTGGGGAAGGCTTTACACAAGATTTTGGGGTGTTTCTGTGGGATTGGCACTGATGTTGGATGAGAAAGCCTGTCTCTCCATTCCAGTTGATCCCAAAAGTGTTCGATGGGGTTGAGGTTGGGGCTCTGTGCGGGGCAGTCAAGTTCTTCCAACCATTTTCATTAATCAGTTGATATAGAATCAGGTGTCCCTCTATGGGTGGTTCACGATATATTAATATTTTGTTCAAACTCTGTACCATGACATATTAGCAGGACATAGGCCCAACATTTTGACACTAGTTTAAGAAAAATGAATGTCATAAAGCTTGGCATGAAGAATTTGGCATGGGTTTATTTGACTTAGAGCCAAAAAAATGATTTCATTTATACTGGATAGGAAAGTAGATACAGAGGGGAAGGAAATAATTAAAACTGCGAAGAAAGGTAAATGTTGCCAGTTATGATCAATGTACCTTTCTATCAGCGGGATTGTTCTTTTTATTATTTACTCTACCTGTCAGACTCATATTTCGGATTTAATTTTACATAAATGTTATAGTTTCTTTTAAATCAATCTCAATCTATTTGATGAACAAAGATATTTTAGCACATTCCAGAAAGTTGAAATATACAAAATGACATTTTGTTCTCGTTTTATTCAAATATGGTAAAGTCTGGGTAATCAGATCGGAGTTGAAACTCGCTGTGGATCACCAATGACTAGGAGTTCTTTTGTACGATAGGTTGTACATCTTTACGAATGTTGTGCTTTAAAACCATACATTTTCTATAGCACCAGGTTGAGGGTAGGAGTAAGTGAAATATCTTTCCATTTGGTCTTCCAGCGGTGGCACCCAAGGTATAACCCCCTATGACCCCCAATGTCTTCTAGCAGATGTTTTTGTCTAAGCAGGGGATACGCTAGATATTTCATGGAATATATCGTCACTTTGACTTAAATTACCAGAATTAAATATGATTATTGTTGACCTTATTTGCATGCGCCTACCCAGAATCCCTTGTGGTTGTGGCAGCAGCATGAGCCTTCTGGCTTGTCTGGTGTCTGTAGATGAGTGTTTAATAATACTTCTACTACCCACGGAATTATCTGATAAGTTAAGGTTTTTTTATATTCTATTGTTCTATTTTTTATTTTAGATATTTGGATGGAAACCAGTTCCCTCTTGTTCCAAAAGAACTGTCTAATTATAAGCACTTAACGCTTATGTAAGTATTTTTAAACACGTCTTGTATTTATAATAACATTGCCTTTAAAATCGTTTTCCTGATCATTGTGAGGCACCTTCTCCAACACTTTGGTTCATTTGACCAGAATCACAATAAAGGTCGCTTTTCGGCTGCTAAGTTGATGTTTTTCCCAGTGGCTGTGCATTTACATTGTGGTTTATATTTTTTAGTGATTTGAGCAACAATAGAATCAGCACCCTTTCCAACCACAGCTTCAGCAACATGACTCAGCTTCTCACGTTGTAAGTATGGCTCAGATATTTCAGACGCACCTTTGTTGGTGCCTTCTGCATGCCCATTCCGTAGCTTGACTATGTGTGTGAGTGTGTGATAAAACGCACATTTGCTTTACACCTTATTATTATTATCTTTTATTTATATTGCACCATCAATCTACGCAGCGCTTAATACAATACATATATTCAAGGGGTCTGACAAGTCGAGAATTGACAGACTAAGACAAACCGATACATTAGGTGGAGAGAGTCCTGCTCGCAAGCCTACTGTATCTGTTCAGATATTAAAGATAACACTCTGAATGTCACTCTGAATGTGTTAAAAGTCTGTTTCCATGCTACAAAATATATAAATAAGGAAGGGTTAACTAATGATAATGTGTGCACCCTCTCACGGTTATTTTCTCTCTTCCTCTTCTTAGGATTCTTAGTTACAATCGTCTCCGGTGCATTCCTCTCCGAGCGTTTGATGGTTTAAATTCTCTGAGACTCTTGTAAGTCTATGTATAGTTCAATAATTGTAAGATGTCTGATATATTTAAAGGCCAAGCCATTGCGGATCCTTCGTAACCAAAAGGGCTGAATATGAATAGCGACGAGATCCTGGTTGTTGTTTTTTTAACGTGAGTGTAGTGTGTCTTATGAGGATGGCTTTAGCATAAAGGCCAAATGTTTAATATATATATATATTTTTTTTAAATATAAAATGGATTAATATTCCTAATTAATTTAGTTACCATGCCCAAGGTAAGGCCTTTGAGAGCAACATTGACGTTTCTAACCTTTTAGCTTAGTTTTTCACCAAATAAATGTTTTATTCTTTCGTATGACACAATCTAATGCGTGCGCATTTGTCCCAGTAACACATGCTTTCCTTTTGTAGATCCCTGCATGGTAATGATGTTTCCTCCATTCCTGAAGGGGCGTTCAACGACCTTTCCTCCCTGTCACATCTGTAAGTTGGGGAATCCGTCGCTCGATATTTCTAATTTTTGGAAAATACAAAATAACCGATTCCTTTTTTTGCTTTCCTTGGATACTGAAACTGCATTCAGAGTTTTCTCTGGCCCTGCGTTACGGTGAATGTTCTAGAACACGCGTTCACCTGGACGTTCATGCGATACGCTCTTATTTAACTATTATTAAGCGACTGCCAAGATCTGTCAGTTTTATAGGGAAAGCACTTTCCGTATTCTCATTGCAAGTCTACGTTTATATACCATAGGCCTTAAATTTCTGGAAATGCAGTATTTATTATGTGATAACCCCCCTCCCCCGCTCTAATAATCTTCATGAGATTTATTGTGTGATGTAATCATTTTATTTTAGTTAATCCAGGTCTTTACTAAAATTGGTCCTTTCTTCTCCTTTTTTTTGCCGTTAGAGCTTTTATGTACCACGGTCGCAGATTTCATGTTCTTGACATAACCCAGTCATATTAAAGGATAGCGGACCTTTCCAACCTAATACTCAAAGGGTTAAAGGACCGTTCACCTGGATACATACATTTTTTTTGTTTTTGCATAATCTGAACATTATGTTATGGTTTTGATTATTGCTTTATTACAACAGAATACAAATCATATACATATTGTATTATACAAAATTATGCATTATCCAGGACCGCCATTTTTGGAGGTGAAATTTTCCAGTAATGGACTTTTAGGATGCTTTGTAAATGTAGGGTGTTGGAACCACAACTCTCTTGCAAACGCTTCTTAACTCTTTAGTGAATAAACCCCAAAGGCATGTAGCCACTTCAAGGGTTAAATTAGACATAATGCAGTAAATCGTCATGTTATACAATTGTTATACAAGTGCTTCTTGTGTTCTCACTTCAGGGCCATTGGGGCAAATCCTTTGCATTGTGATTGTAACCTGCAGTGGCTTTCGGAATGGGTTAAATCTGAGTACAAAGAGCCTGGAATTGCTAGATGTGCTGGGCCTGGAGACATGGCAGATAAACTTCTTCTGACTACCCCCTCTAAAAAGTTCACATGTAATGGTAAGATCCTATATATTTTTATTATATATTTTTTTATTATATATATTTAGATTATTATTATTATTTTTTTAATTATTTTATTATTATTTTTTTACATAGCCAACAGGAAGCAAAGTATACTCTAGAAGCCTAGAAAGAAGGTTTAACTCAAGAACCTTAGAGCTCTTCCTTTATTGCATCAACCAAAACGAGCAATTTCTGTTAAACTACTAAATCAGGTTATTAAACATACGTATTGCTATGAAGACTAGCATAATTTACTTTGAATGGCCGAGCTTTTCCCATAAATAGTCATCAAATCGTGTTGTCGTGCTTGTAAGTTTCATACATTAAAAGGCCAACTCAAACCTTTTGTTATCTGACACAAGGAAAGACTGTTCTCAGGTTAAAGACATTTGTTGCCATAGCAGCAGAAAGAAAGCTTATGTGTGCAAATGTGTTAAATAATTTTTTTTCTAAAATTCCCAGAGCATGCAGTTAATGTTTTACGTTTGTTGGACAACATTTTTAGTTACTAATGGGCCCCCACTATTAACCAATATTAAGTATGATGATTTGCAATACATGAAAAACGTGTCCTTCCTGCGTTCTCTTCCATGGCCATCTGGAGATATTTAGGAGGAAAACAATGATCTCAAACTCTATGATCTATTTCTCTTGTTATTATTTCATTGTAAAGTTATTTTCAAACCTTCTAACAGGCTTTCCATCTTTCACTTTCTGGTCTTTTTTTTTACAATCATTGCCCTAGAAATTCCAGGGCCTTGTGGTTTCCCAGTTGCAGGTAAGGCTCTTAACAACCCCGTTACAGAGAGATGAAGTACATACCTTCCGATGTTCCTTATGTGTGTCTCAGGATGGCCTCCTAATCTCAAGCACCTACTTCTCCTATGTGTTCCTGTCCCGTGCTGTTATGTTTCTGCACAATATTTATGAATATTTTGTATTTCTTTTATTGTTTTTTTTAGGACCTGTTGACATCAATATTCTGGCCAAGTGTAACCCATGTTTATCCAATCCGTGCAAAAATGCTGGAACTTGCACCAATGACCCAGTTGACTTCTACAAGTGTACCTGTCCCTATGGCTTTAAGGTAATTGTGTATAATTAGGGATGCTTAAACTTGACTTTGGTTCCAGAGCCTTTACATGTAGAGAGTCCACAGGCAATGTCTAAATATGTGAAACCTTTGGTTTACAGGGGCAAGATTGTGACATACCGATCCACGCTTGCATTAGTAACCCATGTAATAACGGTGGCACCTGCCACTTAAAGGAAGGAGAGAAAGACGAATTTTGGTATGAGTGTAATCTATTTTATCATGTGTTTGTTTTGTCATACTTGTCATCTACAAAGTTTTCTAAATTTGAGTAATAGTGTTAACAAATGACTACGTTTGATTCTGTGTTTTTAAAAGCTTAACTAAGAGTCCACTGCATATTGAGATAAAGAATGTTGATGTTCATGCATACAAGTCTTCTAATGTATATTGATTGATTCATCTTAAAAATGGCATTTGGAACCAAAACTGGTCGGTGTGGGCTATCTGTGGTTCTGGACCATCTGTCCATTCTCTCTCTCTCTCTTAAATGTATATTGACTCTTGAAAACACTTTGTTCACCCTGTCACTTGTGAAGTCCTACTCAAGTCCTACAGACCACTGTGTCTATTGTAATAGTTTTACCAGGGTAGTTTTCTTTCCTTCGCGGAGAAATAGAATACTGTGCACCTACGTGGCATTTATTCCTCACCTCTTTGAATTTGTTTGTAAAAGGTGTACTTGTGCAGACGGCTTTGAAGGTGAAAATTGTGAGGTGAACATCGATGACTGTGAAGATAACGACTGTGAGAATAACTCAACTTGTGTAGACGGAATAAACAATTACACGTGTCTTTGCCCACCGGAATACACCGGTAAGAGGGAATCCATTTATATAACGTAGTTTAGTTCTCGTATTTATTTGTACACTGTTATTACAGACGCATTCTGTTTATCTGTATCATTCTGTTCTTAAGATGAATATTCATATGGAGCATTTCAAAATGGACTTGGTGAACCTCATAGGTACTGCTGAGAAATAGACCCTTGCACCCTCAGTAAAAAACATAAATGGGCAGAGTTGTTCAGAAACAATTAAAAGAAAATATGTTTTACGCATTTTAACCTTTTAAGTATGAAAGAGATGAGTAAATTGATTCCTTTCAGTGCCTTGCTCTCCCTTCCTGAGTATCGTAGGTTAAAATAATCCATGCATTGAACCTTTAGTTCAAAGATAATGTTTCATACATACATCTATGCAGCCCCCCCTCAAAAAATGAGTTGCCCCTCTACAGGAGTCTAGAGGAGTCACCGAGCGAACTCCGTAGGGCTCCTCCAAAGCTCCTGTCCTTTCAGTTCAATGTTAAGTTTAGGAAGTCCTGCGCGGCTCTTCCTATATCGAGTGTTAATAATCAGATTATACTCACAGTGATTAGTTGAGCAGAACATGGTAGTTTGCTCTTGGGTAATGCAGAACCGTCTCGTTTCTTATCTTTTTTGATGGAGTTGTAAGGTACACAGACTTTTTTGTGCCTCTGTGCTTTCTGTCTGCATTAGCTTGTTGTTTAGTAGTTTGTTGGCTAAATGTGTTGTATCTTGTCTCTTCTGCTTTGTTGTGCAAGCTGCTAATCTCAATGAGGTGGAAAAAGGTTAGTCTTTTCTTTTGTAATAATGTTGTTTTATTGGATAAGACATACGCTGGTTCAGGTATATAGCAAATCAAAATTGTTAAAGTGTTAAAGTGAGGGATACATAGACAGGAGGGGGTGAAACTCCTTCTATTTACCCTTCTGCAACATTTGAAGCTTTCTAAAAGCATTGCTAGTCTGCCGATATAGACTTTACACAGTACAGTGCCGTAAAAATGGTGACATCGACAAATGTCTCTAACGTGAGGTCTGAGATGAAATACAGTGCAAGATCTTTTACAACCTAATGTTTCTCTGTGTCAATCCATCTTAGGAATTTCCCTGCGTAATATTATGTATTGAATAACAAATAACAAATATGGGCAACGTCGCTATCAGAAATATTGGAGCCCAGTACATGCTTAACACCTAGGACCCCTAGGGCACCTCCTGCTCTTCCTCCCTAGACTGCCCCCTGATACTCCAACACCATATGCTGACACACAAACACGCGATAAGATCATACGCTGGCACCCATACACTGACACATACATACTAACACCAAATACTAACACACATACATGCTAACATTATATGCTCACAAATATTAACATATTATAGTAACACATGTTAACGCCTTACACTCATACACAGGCATGCTAACACCATACACCGATACGGACACACTCTAGCACTCATTCTCAATATACACACTCATTGAAATCCCATACAGTAAAACACCACACTCTTGTATATATGCACACACTATCCAACAACATACACAAACACACACCCACTGACTCTAACACTAACGCTCAGACTCAGTGTTTCTTAGATGAGAGAGCAGGGCGGCAGGGCCCAGTACAACTTGTGTGAGTTGATGCAAGCTGGGGGTTGCACGTGGAAATCTAATACACCATAAATAAAGTTAAAATGTATTATATTAAATTCTATAAATCTAATTATATTTCAGGAGAACTTTGTGAAGAAAAGCTGGATTTCTGTGCTCAAGACGTCAATCCTTGCCAGCACGATTCAAAATGCATCCTTACAGACAAGGGATACAAGTGAGTCTTTAGTGTGAATCTGAAAGGACAGTTCACGTAGTTGGCCCTTTCGAGGTGGTTCATTCTTAGTCTCTAAAGCATTGTTTTATGGAATCTGTGTAGATTAGGGATAGTATTAATTCTTATTGTGCATATTTCAGAAAAAATCCCCACTGGCGATATTATCCTCCATTATCAGCCGGCTTTAAAGGAACATAAGTAGTTGTGAATTGTTATGGTGACGTTGTCTTTCTGTTAATCAGATGTGACTGCACCCCTGGATATATCGGGGAACACTGTGACATCGACTACGACGACTGTGAGAACAACAAATGCAGGAACGGAGGTCGCTGCATAGATGCAGTTAACGGCTACACATGCATTTGCCCTGACGGATTTAGGTACATATAGCCTTATAAAATGTGTGGTAAGCTTGTTAACATAAGCTTTTGGCACCTCGGAGGTCTCTTCTTTAGATGGAATATACTTTGTTTAAATCTGATTCATTTGTACGCTTCATTATAATGTTACTGTTTAATGATTCATGACTTTCACTTGTTTTTGCAGCGGTTTGTTCTGTGAGTTTTCTCCTCCGATGGTCCTACCTCGCACCAGTCCCTGTGACAATTTTGACTGTCAAAACGGGGCCCAGTGCATTGTGAAAGGCATGGAGCCTTCGTGCCAGTGCATGCCGGGCTATCAGGGAACCAAATGTGATAAACTAACCAGCGTAAACATCGTCAACAAAGATTCATTCTTACAAATCCCTTCAACAAAGATCCGGCCTCAGACAAACATCACACTACAGGTGAGAAATCTTTCCTTGGGTGAAAACAATTATTTTGGATTTACAAGTCCTTGTTTCTATCTCAGTCTAAAATCTTCGGTAAAAGTTGATACCAACACAGAAAAGGATATAAAGGTTCAGAAGCTTTCAGGGCCTCGCAGGTCTCTTCGGCTGCAGCCATATTTCAGATCTTCCATCTCTGAGCTCTGAGCATTTGAAAGCTTCTGTATCGTTATGTCTTCTTCTATGTCTGTCCAATGAAAAGTATTGCCTTCAACTAAAGACCCCAAACCTTTGGCTGTTTTTTTTTTTAATTAACACTCTATTGTTCTCTATATATAAGATGCCGCAGCAGAAAAGGATATAAATCACCATTCCCATGTGTGAACTCGTAACATATATCAGCTTGGTGCATACTTCTGTGTCACAATAAAATGGTTATTTAGGTATGAATATTTGCGGCAGAATGGAGAACTTTTAATAAGTAGAACACATTGAAATTCCTCATAAAATTGGATCCTTTGTTGCTGTTCCAGAAATCTGTTTCTCTGTTAACATAATGCAGATGTTGATATAGGTTAGCACCGAAGAAAATAAATTTCATGCTGCTCCATGAAACTACATTAAAAAATAGATGAAATGTCCGACGAATCGACAGATTCTATATGTACAAATCTGCCAGCGTGTGTAATTATCTTTTTATTAAAGTATTTCTCCATACATACAGTGGGGGGGGGGTTTCACTTGGGGTTGAGGCAACAACAGGCTTTGTGACGGACAGTTGTCCACGTGCCCCATTTGTGCACTTCCACAAGCTTTGTCATTTGCCTACCCTTGTCCCCAAAATCATTTATAGGACAACAGTCAAAACCAGGTCTAACTCATGCGTTAAGTTGCCAAGGGCATTACATTTTTGTCTAAAAATTATATTATAAGAAATTACGAAGACCCTGTGGTGAATGACAGTAACAGTTGCAGTAAGCCTAGAGCTCACCGTCCCTAACATATGTAGCATCTTAAGATCTGGTCGTCCATGCCTTGTGACATTGTACCTCCGTGATCTAGGATAATTAAGTAATGTTATGATCTTGTGGTGCGTTGGCATTTCGTTTGGTTTATACTTTTTCTTGGCCCAACAGGTTGCCACCAACGAAGAAAGTGGAATTCTACTTTATAAAGGAGATAAGGATCATGTATCCGTAGAGTTATATCGGGGCAGGGTACGAGTTAGTTATGACAGTGGGACTTCTCCAGCTTCTGCCATCTACAGGTAATACTGTAATTTATGTGTGGACACTCCTCATTTTAATCAGTTATTTTTAATTGATTATATACGTTACCCAGGAACATGTGGATCAAAATATTTGAAAGCCAAAATGTGATCGACAAAACTGCTTTATGCAGAGGAACACACACTTTTTCTTTCTAGCTCCAAAGTTTGTGGGAACCTCACAATAATCATAACTCACAGTGAAGTTGTATAAAATGAAAGGGTATAAATATCCTTAATGTGTACAATAATACCATAGCTCATTGTTATGGTAACCAATGTTGTCAGTTTTGACTGGTCCACACACTGGGCTGATCTGGCTCAACCGGCCTTGAGCGAGTGGCTGTTTTTTTCTGGCAGTGAGTGAGAAGAAAGCAAAAAAAACAAAACAATATGGAGATAACGTTTAGAGATTCCATCTCTAGAATTTGCTAAGGTATTTTATTGTGTGTGACCTTGTAGTATAAATGAGGGTTCCCAGGTCTTAGAACATAAACACAATCAAATAGAAGCCAAGCATAACTGCTTAACCTCAATCCCCCATGTCTGTTGGTGAGAATTCTGCAGGCAAAAGCAACGGACACTCACTCTTGCTTACAAATCTGCTAAATCACAAACCTAACTATAAACATACAACACAGTATGCGATTGTAGATGAATTCCAGATTGTTCTCTTTGTGATTACCCATCTGCAATGGATTCTTGGGTTTTTTTTGCTTTTTCTGAAATTTTGCCCACGCCAAAAATGGCCCATGCGGGATCATTTAAGGTGTTGGGGAGGTGTTCAGGATAATGACTGTAGCCCCCAGGTGTTGCTCTAGTTGGACAAACCATTAATAGCACTCTTAACTTTGTTAAGCAAATTTACCTTAGCAGATACTTCATAATTATTGCTCTTTCTATTAAATTTAACTTCTATTCCATTAAAACGCCCTTGGAAGCCCACGTATAGAAGTCATAACACTTTGTGCCTTACAGCTTTTTTTTTTTAACAGAGCGAGGACAGCTTCCCAGGCAGTAATTCTTCTCCTGTTAGGCAAAAAGTAAATTATCTTTAGATGAAGAGAAGCCCTGTCTTTCTTGATTAGTTGCATTGTCTTTGTACCAACACCATTGGTGAACGGCTGAATAAATCAGCATTAACCAGTGGTAGAACTTAATAAAGTCAGTGTATTAGGAATTAGTGCTTGAGACTAGAAATCTTTGGCTTTAAGATCATCTGAAGCTTTTGGTTAATACTTTCAGGTGCTCTATTTATTCACATTATAAGTTGGTTTTAATTAAAATGTAGTTTGAAAGGCTAACAATCATTTTATTTGTCTTGTTTTCCAGCGTCGAGACCATAAACGATGGTAATTTTCACGTAGTGGAATTAATAAGCCTTGATCAGACCTTGTCCCTAACCGTTGATGGAGGGAGTCCGAAATCCATTACTAATTTGTCAAAGCAGTCATCCCTGAGCTTTGACTCCCCACTTTATGTAGGAGGTAAAATATATTTGTTTGCTACGTCCCTGATAACAGCCAAGTTTATTTAAAATATGTCATTTTGATTAAGAACCGTTTTGACCTCTAGGGCACATTTCAGACTTCTGTTGAAATTTATTGATCCATTGGGGTAGACGTTCTCAGAGTAGATAGCTTAATCAGAAAGTGAGGTAATGGCATGAATGGTTTTCTATATGTTAACCCTTGCTTGTTCCTGTAATATGTCTATCTATTAATGCGGGAGACTATGACGGCTTCCACAGGAGCCAATAAATTGTGTTAAAAAAATGATATAAAAATTAGCTTTGAGATTAGATCAATATTATTAAGCCTGTTAGAGCTTGACTGTTTAACCAGAATCGCTACAGAAAAAGAACAAAAAACATTTACCTTCATATATTTCTTATATCAGTAGTTTTTTGCTAATACCTTTTTTTTTCTTTGTTTCTAATCAGTTGCTGTAAATAATAATACAATTAAATATATCATAATTATTATTTTTTTTTTTCTCCTCCAGGAATGCCTGCGAAAAATAACGTTGCACTTCTTCGCCAGTCTCCTGGACAAAACGGAACGCACTTCCAAGGCTGCATTCGTAACTTGTACATTAACAACGAGCTACAAGACTTTAAAAAGTTTAATCTACAAGCAGGAATCCTCCCGGGGTGCGAGCCTTGCCACAAAAATGTCTGCGTTCATGGCACCTGCGTAACGACCAGTCAGTCCGGCTTCTCTTGTGAATGTGAAGGAGGGTGGACGGGGCAGCTTTGTGATCAGCAGTCGAGTGACCCGTGTCTTGGAAATAAGTAAGATTTATTTTTTTTAAATTAGAAAATACACGTTTATCATATTATCCTGCATGTTCAGTGCTTGTTTCGATAATACTTCTCCTATGAACGTCAGATTGCTATGTAGACTCTATTGGTTTAATACTTGTGAACTGGTAAACACGGAAAACACCAAAATAGTTACAGAAACGGGATTTCTTGTTGAAAGAAATGGTTACTTGCATGATAACGATGCATCCTTCAAGCTTTAATCAGACACCGTGTCTTCGGAGGCTCTAAGAAGATGCGAAAACAAGCTGTGCTACCCTAGAACGGAACGCTTGTAAAGCACAAAATGTGTATTTCTGAATTGGAGGGAATATTAAATTGAACATATCACACGTAACACTGCGATCAAAGCGCTATTAACAATCTATATGTCTAGCCGACCTGTCCTGCCACAAACCTGCAGGCAAGCGGGCCACATATTTGTAATCGGAGGATTTCAGTTGTGTGCAAAATAGCATTTAACCTATACATATGCTACAAGTATGTATAAATCATCTGAAAAGGAGAATTACATGCGTGTGCATCAATTTCTCTTTATTCCATGTGTCGCTTTTCCTTTACTTGTCTACCAAAGTGTGTTAAGCTGTCTGCGTGTAAAGCAAGTATAAACTAATAGCCATGTATTGGATGGGTTTCATTGGTATACAGATCTACCGCAGAACTTGCGTGGTTATATAGCCTACCAAGTCAATCCTAAATCTTGAATGCAATGATGTGCTTCCATCAATCTTATCAAACAATATTCTCTCAGCCAAGGCATTATCTGTCACGCACCCTCTTCTTATCTCTTTTAAGAATATCGTCTGATTTCAGTGTTTTGGCATGCGCTGTTTCCTATCTTAATTTTTTTTCCTTTTTTTGGCACATTTGAATTAGTGTGTCTCGCTTTCCCCCCCCCCAATTTATGCTGTTTTGACAGTTCCCAGCTGAAAGATGTCTGCCGTACCTTGCACATATGTTCATCCTGGCAGAATGACAAAATATAGATGGAGACAATTTGTTTGTTTATTATAATTCTAAGGAAGGGTGTGAAATTCTTTAAAACATTTCTGAAGAGGGAGTATTGGTAGAGCGAGACTAGTAGTTTGACTCCATAAAGATGTTTTCCAGATGTATTATGCAATGTTTTCTAGTCTGCTAAATTTAACCATTTCAGACTTGCATAGCGTGGCCCACATCTTGATTGCTTCTTTACATTCTGAGTGAATAAACCACAGCCCATAGTTTACATGAAGTAAACAAACCCAGACAGACTGGGGAAAGAAAACAGGCCACGGCACATTACGGAAGCACGTTGTATTTTTGTATTCTTGTCGCTAAAAGTAAAAGTGGGTGCTTTGAATATTAACCTTATTAATAGTGAGATTATGACTGGCTTTCTTAAAAAAAATACATACGGTATCTCACAAAAGTGAGTACACCCCTCACATTTTTGTAAATATTTTATTATACGTTGCCACGGTTTAGACATTAATGGCTGTTCGTTGAGTTATTTTGAGGGCACTTTACATTGTAGCAGAGCGTCATTTCTTCAGTGTTGCCACATGAAAAGATATAATAAAATATTTACAAAAATGTGTGAGATACCGTATATATTTATTTGTACACAGAATTCTAATCTTGTAATGTTGTCTCTCTTATAGGTGTATCCATGGAACCTGCCTCCCAATTAATGCTTTTTCATATAGCTGTAAATGTCTGCAAGGCTATGGCGGCGTCCTTTGTGATGAAAGTGAAGATCAGTACAGCCCGTGCCAGTCTCTCAAGTGTAAACATGGCAAATGCAGGCTTTCGGGCCTAGGAAAAGCCTATTGCGAGTGTAACAGCGGCTTTACTGGAGACCTCTGTGATAAAGGTAAATAAATCCCCAAAGTACTTGGTGCACATGGGCATGGGTATTATTTATATAGCACAGCTAAGGGTCGCTGTCTCGCTTGATATATATATATTCCATACTGTTAATAACATAACTGACTTGTAAAATGTATTACCAATGCCATATCTTAGACCAGGGTCAAGTCTGTCAAAAATTAACCTTATAATAGTCAATCACAGAGGTTATAATCAAAAGGTTATAATAACTGCTGTTATAAAACCCATGACCCAAGGAGGGAAATGTGTTCTGTAATAATAATGTAACCTGTATTCAAGCAGGGATTTCAACTGTTATATACCAGTGGGCAAAGCACCATCGGGGTTAGCCAGATATAATCAAATCAGATTATAAAATGTGGGAATCCGCTCATGGAATAAAAGCCCTAAGACTCCTAGTCAAACCATCAAAAATCCAAGGCATGTGCCCGGCTGCCATTATTATTATTATTATTATTATTATTGCAGTTTATGTGCTCCCACATTCTGCATCTTCACTAAATTCTTTCCCCGCAGAGAGCACCATCAATGACAAAGATGTTTCGGTTAGAGAACTGGCAGTTCCGCAGTTCACATTAAGCTATTAAACACTTGAATGAAAGATAGAATTGCTTGTAACACACAATGGCAAACAGCGCCACCAAAAGGAAAGACC
The DNA here is from genome assembly GCA_009364415.1 of Spea multiplicata. NCBI lineage: Eukaryota > Metazoa > Chordata > Amphibia > Anura > Pelobatidae > Spea > Spea multiplicata. Next base: position 14,794 of record VKOC01002671.1, on the reverse strand, counting down.
TCATACTGCAGCTGGAATATCTAATAACGATTTAAGTGCCGTATCTGCAAGTGAAAGATAACATTGGTTAATGAGTAAAAGTTAAAGTTTTATATCATCCTCCTTAACTCGAAAAAAAGACACATATTTAAACCAAAACTTATATAACTCATATAGAACTATCTGCCTATTAAAATACTGGAAACATAGAAGTCATTCAGCAATAAATAATTCATATTTGTTTTTCTTTTTTTTTTCTGAAAAATGCTTCTCGCCACCCGTGGTTTATAATATTTTTTTTTCATCTATATATTCCAAAACTTTTCTCTTCAATACTTTAGCGTGTTCTTAACACCAATGCTGACCTTCTGGCATTTACCAATATTCTTATCTTCTTCTCTTATCTTTGTCATAAACTGTGCTTTTCACCCTTCAGCTGCCATTGATCTGTCAAAGCGCGTTTCACAGGTGAGATGGTTAAAAGACCCGGACTCCCAAACGTATATCTTTTCCTTTGCTGCCTCTCATTCTAGTGTCTCCTTCCTTCTTCATCTATCAGTATCTTCCCTTTCTGATTTTTTTTTTTATTTAACCTCTGAAAATTTGTATTTTTGCTTTCAGCGTTATTGTGGACAGGGGAGAACGTGGCCAGGGTAGTGATTAATAGATGGCTCATTTTTAGCCAGCTTATTCTTCAGTAATTTATGAAGCTAGCAGAATGTAGTTTGTATTAAGGAGTAGAGTGAATAATATCGAACTGGGGGTCTAATAAATTAAACTGCATGCTCTCTGAAACAGTTCCCTGATGTAAACAGATCCAGCTGTTCAGACTGAGAACAGTGTATGTGTATTTGTGCATTCAAAGAAAAAGATTTAGGGATCCAATTTTGTTGTCACTGTAATAGTGTTGTATTTATTGCTCGCAGGCAATGCGATTTTCCTAGAAAAAGCCCAGAATGTGTGTAGACTATCAATTCCAAGCTTTGAAACAATATCAGAAACCAATATTGTTTGTTAAGAAGGTTTGATTTTGTTTTCAGAAATCTCTTGTCGAGGGGAACGGATCAGAGATTTCTACCAAAAGCAGCAAGGTTATGCAGCTTGCCAGACGACCGAGAAGGTATCGAGATTAGAGTGCAAGGGTGGATGCTCAAATGGCCAGTGTTGTGGACCACTGAGGAGCAAGCGACGGAAATACGCCTTTGAATGCACAGATGGTTCTTCATTTGTGGACGAAGTTGAGAAAGTCATTAAATGTGGCTGTACAATGTGCCCTTCCTAAGTATGTAGCGTCACAAGTCTTTTGTTGTATACCTATTGACCGTGTTGGACTAATTAAAGCTTCATAGTGGAAATATTGGAATTATATTGTAAAATACAGAAACAGACTTATTTTTTATTAAGAAAGCAAAGAGATTTTTTTTCACTTGCAAAAAAAAAAAAAAACCGCAAATAAAAAAAAAAAGGCCGGGCTTAAACTAAGACTTCTCAAAATGACGAGGAGCTGCCATTGGAACACATTATGAAGATATCACGATATCACTTCATCAGGAGACTTAAGACTGCTGTTGATATGGATGAAACAATCTCTATGGAAAAATGGCGTCCACAAAGAGGCTTATTGGTTACGGCATATCAGCGTTTTTCAGTTAAAGAGATTGGAAAACCCACGCTGTTATAGCAAAGGAAACGCATATGATTGACGGATCAAAAAACTGTGACTTTTTAACCTAATAAAGTTGGCACGTCCTGGCCGAACAGCTAAACCATGTTAAGGAATTATGCACATTCCACAAAAAAAAGAAGAACCATAATTAAGACTGAACATTAGCCTGTATTAACGTTCTGATGTTAATGTTACAGATAGCACAAGGAAACTTACACAAGTGTTCATTTAACCCTTTTCCAGTATTATTTTTCTTTTTTGTAATATAAAAATTCAAGTGGGCCGTTAGAGAAGAAAAAAAAACTTTGTTAGTTTTCTAATTAGGAAAAAAAAAATGACAAGTGCTTAAAAGTTTATAAGCAATGGAATGAGACGTATTTATTGTATCGAAGTACATTCTTAACATGTTTAGGTCCCCCCACTTTTACAGTTTTTTTTTTAATGCTTTAATATATATTAATTTATATTTCTCTTGATATTTTTCTATTTTGGGAAAGACAAAAATGACTCAAAATGTTTCTTTGTTTTATAATAGTACTAACGTAGCATATATTCTTGGGCGATGCTTTGTCTGAAAAACGTTCTCGATTTCTTCAAACGGCATCTTTTCCCAAGATGGTAACAAGTGTACAATAGAAAGAGTGTCTTTTTTGTTGGACTAAAGTATCTGGAAGTAATTTTTTTCCCTACAAATAATATAAATAAATATATATATTTACCTACAACTAAAACTGTGTGTAAGAATACAAATGACACTAGAGTTTAGGAAATTACAAATTCATATTTCCCTGGTAATTTACCCTTATTCTAGAGCAGGAAATTGTGCCAAAAACTGTGATTTTTTTCTTCTTCTTCTTGCAATAAAACTACTACAATACCCTGTGATTCCCCATGTTAATATGTTGCTGCTAAAATACATATACATTTGGAAATGGTTTTTAGTGGACCGTGCTCTTCATTACCTAAAATAAACCCAGGCATTCTCTACAAATACAGCCATGTGTTCAACATGTTCGCTCTTTTTTTATTTTATTATTTACAGAAAAATTAGGTGTCCATGTATAATACAGTGTACTTTATCTTATCTGGACTGATATCAGTAATGCAACTGATGTTTGTAAATTAAACAAATATTACTTCATTTATATTATCTCTATGTCTTTTTGCGAGCCAGCATTCTTAATGCAAATGTATTAGGGTATTAATGTATCATTTATCTTCATGTTCTATGGTATACTGGATAGAGAAGATGCAATTGTTATAAAAAGTCCCAGTAAATCCATATATACCGTAAAACCTTTCTAAAGTCTAAAAAAAAATAAATATAATACATAAAAACAGTATAGGCATTGAACATATATTCCTATACTAACTATACACTGCTAATTACATAATCTGCACATTTTCTCAGGTCATAAAGGTCACTTTTAGGATAGTAAGCACAGTCCTCTAGAACAATGAGGCCCAGGAACACCGATTTTATAGCAAAATTTATGTTTTTATTTACAGGTGCACATGAAAAACCATAAAAAAATCATAAAATAAAGCCTTGGAGCCCTCTCTGGCTATACTTTGTTGGCGAACCTCCCTGCCGGACATAAGGCTCTGGAAAATTACCCTGAAAATATCATACATAAAAAATTAACATAATTCGCATACTAATTCAAATTTTATCAATCAATCTACCAAATCCCAACAATGGCGTGCTATCTGGAAAAAGGTACCTTGGAGTGGAAATGATCCTCGTCAAATGTGAATCAACATTGGGCTTCAACAGGGGGGGCCCCAAGAGATGGATTGATTTAGGATACATGGGCAAAGGTATGTGTATACGTGTTTTAAACAAAATTCTGTTATTCTGTATGTCAGTATGAAAGGTCCGAAAGACAACCCTGGCCACTAGTTGTCATCTTGTAGGTCTGAGCTGCAGTGGAGCTATCGCAGTTACCCATGTGTTTGCATGTGGAGGCTATTGACTGCTAAAGAACCAGGGGACTATTTAGGCAGGACAGGGAATCTCTTTGTCTCTCCCATTATTGTATTAATATGGCTTTGTAAACCCTTGCGCCCAGCCAGGCCATTATCAGCAACCCTTTAAAAAGTGCCAATTTTTGGTCATTGGAAATGTTGGTAGGCATGGTACTATAGTACCAAACAGCCCCATAGTGCTTAACACAAAGGAAGCTCTGATCCGCACTACTGCTTGAAAGTATGTCTAGTTTAGCTAACATGTCAAGTAATGTCCCACAGAGTTGGAACGAAATAAAAGTAAGAAAAGACAGCAGTCAGATCACAGAAATAATGTATATGTTGTGAGGATGCATGCCTTGATCTAATTTAAATTACTAGGTACTGTATCTCGTGTATGTCTTCCATAGCCGTCATGTTTGTGCAGTCTCACAGGTTAGATGAGGCTACATCAGCCGTCCAAACACAGCTCTAAAAGAAAACAGATTTTGCACATTCAGATAAAGGAGAATGGGCAACAGTACTGCCAGCTTTTGGGTAGATATTACACTAAAATGGATTAAAATAAGCTGAAAACTGCACACCTGCACCCCTTCACAGCGTGTGTATTTGGGTGTTTTAATAAATATACTAGCTGTTGTGCCCTCCATTCAAATGACAGAAGGTGTCCCACATCCATCAAACCTGCATGGAGTGCTTCTACCTGCTGTCTCGGTGGTGAAAACACCTCTTCTCACCTCTTCTCACTAGAGGACCAGGAGGAGAGGACCTCATGCGAGGATCTACTTGTGTATTTGGGGCCTTGGCTGTACAGGGCATATGGACAGCATGAGTGGGAAGGTTTGCCGGGAGAACTCAAACCAAGGAAGCACACAGATTCTGGTCTGAAATAGATCGCTGCACCCATCAACGCTCTGTTCTAATGAAGCTGTGATGCCAGCTCGTTCACCTGTCCCCTGCTCTTTAAGATGTTTTCAAATATATCTCTGGGCCCAACCATGTTAAAGAAGAAGCATTTTAACAATCTAGAACATTGTGGTAAAACATAATATAAACCTATTTGTGTAGCAGCATTATAGACAATAAGAATTTTAGCCTTTTAATTTTCATTTTGATCCAATCATATTAGAAAATAACTAATTAACCAAGTGGTGTGCTTCTGCCCTGTTTAGAGATAATTTGCTTATATGACATATAATCAAGATTCATCTCTATAACGTTTGATACAGCACTACCCGCAGGGGTAGACTCAAATGTAAATGGGGGAGGGAATATTTAAGGGAAATACTCAAGGAAATTATTATTATTATTATTATACTTTATTTATAAAGCGCCAAGGAAAGAACTCTATGGTTTGTCAAGGCTTTTCTTTACTTGTCCTCACTTGTCTAATAAATAAAGCACTTTGCCTCAGATGCTCTGCGAACGTTTTTAATATGAACTTAATAAAGAGATGCTTTTTTTCCTCTGTTTGGCAAAGTTCAATGTTTTTTGTACACATTTTCATGTAAAGTCAAAAGGAATGCAAATGAGTTTCAAAAGATTGAGTGTTTAGAGGTCATGAGATGACGTACAAAAAGACATGCGTTTTCATGTGTGACGAGTTATGAAATTCATTTATCAAATGATTATGTTTTATAGATATTCTGTGTATTGTTTTAAAAACAACTGCTTGGAGCTCCAGTAAGACCTGGGTAATGGACATTAGTGTTTGTACTTGTTCTTTTGAGAATTTTGCCTTAAATATAGAGTAACATAATCTGGTTTTGTGTGTATAGTTACCATTTCAGGTATTTCTAGCTGCTGATGTTTGAAGATGAAGCAGAAGATAATGGACCCCATAGTAGGTATGGGCTGCACCTTAATGATGAGGGGAAGAAGATGGTGAGATGGTTGGAGGAGACTTTAAACTAGAGTGAGTGTGTGTGGGAAGGTCAAAATAGCATTAAAGGGTAGATAGTGTAAGTTCGGGCAGGGCTTAGCTTTGAGTAGTTGAGAAAGGGGTGGTGGGATCAGTATAGATACAGAAAAAGCTAAACCATTACATGTTGTGACACAGGTTGGAAAATAGCTTGGTAGTGCTGTGTACAAACGCCTGCAGTTTGAGAAATAAGATCCCTGCACTTACTGGATTGAGTAAAATTACTGGGAAGTTGCTTTACCAGGATACATGTTGTATAAAAAGGATATAGATGGTAGAAAGGGAGGCCCTTTATGTAAAAAAATAGCTGAAAGGTAAAATCTCATACGAATTAACAAGGAGAACCTAGAAGCCATTTGGATAACTTTAGAACTTTATAACAAAGTGGATATCTGCATTGGTGTGATGCATAGACCCCCTGGACACACAGATCTTGGACATCTGCTACTTGGAAAAATGGCCAAGATGTCAATGAAAGGTGAGGTTATCATTATGGAGGACTTTAATCTCCCTGATTGGAAACAGGTCAGTCAGAAGCCGTGCTGTATTTAGTATTTACAAATGGAGACTTGATTTCAGAGTCACTGTAGGAAAGCTTTTGGGCTTCTGTGATCATCAATCAGTGTGGTTTAATATAAGGATAGAGGTTACATTGCACCACACTAAAATCAAGTTTTTTGATCTTTGAATGGTCTGGACATCTTTAAATGGGGTCCAAGAGAGATGGAGCTATTTAAGAGATGTCCTGCTGAAGGGAGCAGAACATTGCATTAAACCTGTCAGTAACACTAAAAGTAGTGATGTCCGGATCATGAATGAATCGTTCATTTGATCCGATTCTTTTTAGTGATCAGGATCAGGAACGATTCATTTCTAGCAGTTCAGTCTGTGAATCATGCAGTTGTAGTCTGATCCTAGAGTGAGTAATCTGCAGAGCACTCAGTCATCAGCATTAAATTAACCCTTAACACCCCATTAACCATAACGGCCCCTGAAATTAACCCTAAAGACCTCATTAACCAAACTGCCCTAAATTAACCCGAAACACCAATCAACCATAAATCTGCCCTAAAATTAACCCATAAAGACACCATCAACCCATAACTGCCCCTAAAATTAACGCTAAAGTATCCTCCATCAACCATAACTGCCCCTAAATTAATTGCATGTACTCCAGATAACTTACCTAATAAATTGGTATGGTTGATGGGGTCTTTAGTGTTAATTTAGGGGCAGTTATGGGGCTCAGCTCAAGAGACCTTGCATAAACGGCATCAGAACAAGAAGGGGTTAATGTCAAATGCAAGCTAGAATTTCAATTTTTTTTTTATCCAGGAACCTTTGATAAAGCCAACAATTGTGTTTCATGCAAGTCTGCCAACATCCTGCATACAAATATAAATATATATAAATATACCTGATTACAAGTGTCCCACTTTCAATGTGTCTTTGCTGATTTTCCAGATTACTCAATGTTTAGGAATGACCCTCCACGGTCTACTGTTAGACATTAGAGGCTAATCATAAAATAATGTAAGATTGGCAGCAAAGACCTCTTATGGAGAAAAAAAAGGCTCATTGGAAAAAAATGCAGACTTCCAGACCAAAAATGCAGATTTCCAGACCAATGTGCTGTGACTCCATTAAGGAGAACACTATTAGGACCAGCTGCAGCCCGAATGCCATCGGACCTAGGAGTTCACCAGACACATGTTAGAAGAAAGCAAAATCCATTATCCAATTCAACAGCTGCTGTTAGTGCTTTGGGTACTCACATGAGATTGATGCTATAGTGCAATCGCTCCACCATGTTTTTGGACTGTTTCTCTTGGACCAAGTATTTGCTAACAAAATACACTAGAAGTTAGGAGAAGGTAGTAAAGGTGCTCAGACTAAGGGCCATACTATTAATCTGCAAGGTAAAACTGTAACATTTGATCCAGATGTCCCATATATATATTATTAGTCTTTATGGTCGGGATTAGGTAGAATTCATCAAATGCATTTTGGATGCATGCCAGCTGGCCTGCAAGCATTTGTTCAAATTACAGAGCAAGCAAGACACTTTATATTGAAATATCTTTTGATAGCTATGCTATCTCTTACCAGCGAAATATGTCCTTATGAATTCCAGGTACATTCAATGAAAATATTACTAATACTGTAAGTTTTTCTCTCCATCATAAATAACCACATGTCAGTTCTGGAAGGTCTGTGATACTATTAATGATTAGTTGTGGCAGAATTTGACTTCAATATTTCAACTAAATAATGTTATTCATCTTAGCCAAAAACAGGACATTTTAGAGCTACATTTTCAGGCTTCTACTACCGATACGGTATAATAAAAATACGCTCAACGGCCTTTATTTTAGTAGTAGGGCAAAAGCAATGCTTTGTTCACACAAAGATTGCTTGCTTGGTCCTGGACTCTCCAACCTGGCACATTCTTGTGAACACAGTAATTTTGATATTGATCATTACAAACATAAGCATGATTAAATCTGGAAGGAATATCGCTCTCTGGCTGCGCGTAGCGTTCCATGGAGTTGTTCTTGGCTTGTCATAACGTTATGTAAGCATTTTCATCGTTATTTCAACTTTTTGATTTCATTAATGTTTTACAACACTTAGAGAAGCCAAGTAAATGGCCTCCAGTTATTTAAAAAAACACAAACAAAAAAAAAACCGCCAAAGAACTTAAAACATAATTTTTGGTTGGTTTCCTCCAATTGAACCCAATTAAAAATTCTGAGCAGTTGTGATGTTGGATCCCACTTTATCTTCACACTTGTGTGTTCTGCTCTTTCAGTACTTCTCAATTTGTAATCAAACACATCTGCGTCCAACATGACACATCTCTTTTACGTTAGAGGTGTCTGGCAAAAGCCATTGAAACAAACTCTTATGAAATATGCACATGACTATGTTTATGAACCATTACACAAGTTTATGAAGCACTCCCTCTTACCTCCTAACACAGGAGGACTCTAACCCAAGACAAGTCTCCAACAGAAGACAGTGGGACAGAGGACAGTGACTCTGTTCAAACATCTATAGCATAAATCACACATACCTCAATGCCTCTAGATCTAGATGAAGGAAAGACCTCGGATTACACTCACTCACTCTATGCAGTTAAGTGTGCCTCCAATTGGAGCTTCTGTCCCTGATCTTGCTGTCCTAGTAGGGGTCCATCTCTGGGGAGTAATGCATTGGAGTGCCAATCCTGAATAGTATATATAATGTTGAAAACCAATATAGAAAAAGACCAAACAAATGTATCAAACTCGCATATTATGCAAATAACAATGTCTCGTTTATTTATTGTAATATACAAAAATATTCTGGCCTTTGGTGTTTTCATATGTTAGCTATACCCTAGCCAAAGAAACATACCATAGAGTATGTTCCATACTAGAGAAGGTCAGAGGTAATCTGGTTATCTCCATAACTGCTTAAGAGATGACATCCTATCACAACTTGCTTGGCGTTACTGAAATATAAGCCTAGAAAAACAATGTTCTTCAAGATTCTTTGTAGTCATCTAAATCAATTCTGCTATCGGTTCCCCATGAATAGCAGACGCTGCAAACCTGAAATATTAGAAAGAGGGGATTATGTAAATCCTGCTATCAGGATGTTTCTAGTTATAAAAATAGTTTCAAGATGATAGTAGAAAAAAGTTCTTAATAATAAATCTGCTCATGTGGTAAGCATATCATTTGTAGATATAAGGCGCAGACATAAATATTTTGGGAAAATGCAAGCAAAGTGAAGTATAGGATATAAAAAAAATAAAATAAAATGAAAATGTTTCTGCAGCAGTGACTAAAAATGTGGTCCAAATGTTGGATGACAATAACAGGACAGATCTTATTATATGCCCAGATGAGTTAATAACTCACCTAAATCAATGACGTTATCCTTTATCGCTAACCAGTACATTTTCACAAGCAAGATTACCTGTTAATTTTGACCCCATCTGTTGACTGAACAGTTCAAGGCTATTGCATCTACTATACCTCAGCAATTTCAGTATAAATGGAAAGACAATAGATCCAGAGTTTAGAACGCTGGAGTTTATTCACTAAAGGTAGGATTGACAGGAGAGTTTGTAGGAAAGTTCTTGTTTCAATTGCTTGACTTCACTATACATTAAGTAGCCCAGTCATGGTAAGCTTGGCTGGCTGACTTGGCTGGCCTTGTATTATAATTAGCTAAATCAGTGAGATTTCTCAAAAGTCCCCTCGCCAACTGAATAATAAATAATTCAGGGCCAGCTTAGTCTTGCTGGAAAAACCTGTCAGTGTTAGACCTTCATAAAAGGTGAGGAGATGAGCAGAGCGTCCCTTTTTTCTTTAGCCAAGAAGTCACTTGACATCTGGGGTCACATTGGGTTGGCCACCCAGTTCCTTTCACTGACAGCATGCATTACACTTTGGTGCATATGGGGAAAAGTGATCAATGTATGCCTATGCTACACTAAACGTTATCCCCAAACAAGTAACCCCTGATTACCAATGTAAGAACATGTAAAGCAGAGAGAAGTTAACCATGAAAACAAAGACATAGACAGCATTACAAATGTTTTAATAGATGATATACTCAAGAGGATTAAGAAGTAAAATGGACAGGAAACATTAAAAGATGTAGGAGCTTTCATTCCCCTGTCTATCAGTAATACCAAGGTTGGGTGTGAGGAAGCATCACTGTGTTCATTAAACTAAAGTTCTTCCCCCCAAAAAGCGATTCATGGGAAATACATGAGTAATACATGTTTGGCATAGGGCGAGTTTTAAAGATTAGGAACTGTGGGAAAATGTACAAGAAAAGTCAAAAGCTGACAATTGCTAGTGAATTCAGGAGACACCCATACATTTGCAGTACAGAGAAATCAAAGCTGGAATAGAAAAAGTAGACCTTTGTAGGAGATCCAAGTTTTTATGGAAAAATAACACAGCTTAAATAGAAACAGTTTTTGGTAACATAGTCCAAGATGCTATAGAGGTTTTATCCCAATGAGAGGAGTAACAGCATCTGATGATTCATATACAAATCTTATTTTTTACTTTTTGCTGTCTGAACCTGCAGTGATATATTTTGGGTATATCTGGGTGTTGGGTATTTGGGTAGCTTTTTATATATATATTGCCATAATCAGTCATTTAAAGTATGTGGATGAATAAATGCACTGATGGTGATATGACAAGGTTATCTTCCTTGGTTACAAAGATAAGGGGGTTTGTACCATGTAAGCCTTTGAGAAAACAGGAGAAAAGTATAGGTAAAATTATACCATTTATTGGCTAACAGAGTTTAACAGCGAGCGTTCGAGACCAAGTTATTAGGTCCCTTCCTCAAGTTATTAGGTCCCTTCCTCAAGTTATTAGGTCCCTTCCGCATCAATGAAGCCACAACATAATTTTCTAAATACAAAAGAACAATTCACAGGTTACCAAAAACTTTAAATAAACACAGAGGTATTGGAGAATTTGTTCAGCAGTAAATTATCCGAGCTAGCAGAGATCTTATAGACAGATACGGTTCAGTCAGAGCATCTTTGGTCAGTTTACTCCCTGGTTAGAGGGGCCATAAAACCATTTGATAGATGCCAGATCCATGAAGGTGTCAAATGTTCCCAGGAATAAGTTGTTTGTAGTTAATTCCATGTTGGTGAGAGGATTAATGGTTTGTAATGTTATAATGGGAGATGAATTCTCTGTCTCTATTGAGGCCAGTGAGTAGGGTAGTGAACCGGCATATTAGTTTGACCTCCCATATATTTCTCTCCCTCTGGCTGTGGAAGGATCCCATCAGTACCGACAGCTTCACATCCTGAATGCTGTGTCCAGGCTGACAGAAGTGTTCTCCAGCAGGTGTATCTATTTTTTTCTGGTTGATGGTATGTCTGTGGGAATTAAACCGTTTCTGCAATGCTTGGCCTGTTTCCCCCATGTACATCGCTGTTGGGCATTTAGCACACATGATGAGGTACACCACGTTAGATGATTTGCACGTAAAGCAGACATTGGTTTTGTGGTGTAAGTGTGAGCCTGGTATCTGTATTTCATCTGTGGGAAGGATGTGTGCACAGGTCTCGCATCTCCCTGCCAACAAAAGAGATAGTACTGATGGGATCGTTCTGCACCCAGAGGGAGAGAAAAATATGGGAGGTCAAACTAATCTGTCTCAATAGAGACAGAGAATTCATCTCCCATTATAACATTACAAACCATTAATCCTCTCACCAACATCTAATTAACTACAAACAACTTATTCCTGGGAACATTTGACACCTTCATGGATCTGGCATATGTCAAATGGTTTTATGGCCCCTCTAACCAGGGAGTAAACTGACCAAAGATGCTCTGACGGAACCATATCTGTCTATGAGATCTCTGCTAGTCCAGCTAATTTACTGCTGAGCAAATTCCCCCATACCTCTGTGTTTATTTAAAGTTTTTATTAACATGTGAATTGTGCTTTTGTATTAAGAAAATTATGTTTTAGCCTCATTAATGCCTGAGGAAGGGAACTAACAAACTTGGTCTCGGAAGCTTGCACTTAAACTCTCAGTTAGCCAATAAATGGTATCAAGTCAAGGCCTTGGCCACCCCGCTCTATGAGTGTGCATGGTCTACCACTTCATTGCTTAGCAGATGGTACTCCAAAATGCCTCTACTTCACAATAATAGCGCTTACAGTGGACCAGTGAAGCTCTAACAGCGCACAAAGTTCACTGACCCATGGCAAAGGTGTTATCCTATGACGTATAAAGTCACTGAACTCTTCAGTATGACCGGTTCTACTGCCAATATTTGTCTATGGAGATGGCTGCCTATGTGCAGGTTTTATAAACCTATAAATATAAGATCATGTTTTCCGGGTATGAGAGTATCACATTGTTCTACGGCCTAATCTGACAAAATACATGTAGAAACAGTAGTGAATGAATTGTGCAGATTAAAGATATTCTTATTTTATGTTCCTTACTCAGTTACATAATCTGCTATCATAAAGTCCTCTTGTTCTGGGAGATGATGATAAGGCTGAGATGAGGGAAATAGGGGCGCAACAGCTATAGTTAATTTAGCTGAACAAGAATGACCTGTTCTCTATAGTTTTCAAAAGAGTGCAATATTTTCTACTAAAGGTTTATTGGTGTTCCTCAGGGTCATCCTTCCTAATAGGCAAGCCAAACTACTAGGACTTGCTGCTGCATATCAAATAAGCCTCCAACCTTAAGTTTTTGAACATCATTAATTAATTAGTAGGAACTCAAGAAGAAAGGTCAGCAAAGTTAATCAGTGATTTGGTGTATTTATAAAAATAAGCCCTAAACCCATACCTCTAGCTTGTTGAAAACATTTCTGGAACTCAGAAGTACTAATGTAACTATAAAATATTACACTCTGGTGATTTTAATATCATTACAAACTAAATTAACTTAAAAAGAAAAACTGTTTCTGTCAGGTACATGTTCTTTCAGGTGCTATTAAAATGCAGGTTATTTATCCCGCCTTAAATCAACTCTCTCTAACATCAGGGAATTCTTTAAAGAAGGTTATTAAAAAAATTCTCCATGATGATCGCTGTTGGGTACAGAGCCCTTTGTTCTATAATGTAGAGGATGTCACCCAGACCAAAGTAGTTTTATATAGTGTAAATAAGAATAGTTTCATGGTTAATTGATTAAAAAGGTTCACAAAAGATACTAGATCAAAGAGCGATAAAACAGTATCATAGTACTTTAGAGAACTGTCAGAGGTTGATTTGACAAGCAGACCTTGAAACACTGATAAAACATTTTTTTTACAGTGTTGTCCATAAAAAATGTTCTTGTGTGTGCTGCTTATAGCTCACCCTAAATGCCAAGTTTGTGAACAATGAAATGACATTAGTGTAGTACATATGGATATTGGTTGTATAACACCAACATCTAGCAATGCTACAGGGCTGCAGACTAGTGGGTAATAGCAGACAAGCCCACCCTTGTTATGGGCAAGGGTCCTGGTACTAAGGAATGCCTTGAGGGTTTGTGGAGTGACCTTGTTCACTAACACAAAGGATTGTGGAGAGACATGTGAATGTCCTTAAGCACAGACTAGAATTATGTCCCGCAAATGCTTACACTTAGGTTCGTGAATATTTGGATACTGACACCAAGTTTTGTTAAAGAACACAGTAGTGAGCTCTGCAACACAAAAAAGGCCTGGAAATGTATTAGAATCATACCTGGGAACTTCTGGGCTCCAGCTACCCGGAGCCTTCCCCTGCGGGACACGGCCACGACTGCCCACTGACGTTGGTGGGTGGTCCCCTAAAAAACACCCCCATTTAAAGGAAAAACAGGTGGGGAGCGGGGCACGTCAAGACCCCACTCCCGTGACCCGGAGGATTCGGGTCTTGACCCGGAGAACTGGAGGAGCAGCGCTCACCTGGCAATCTCCGGATCAAGCCCGGAGAGTTCCCAGGTATGATTAGAATACATTATCTTTTATCTTCTCAAGTAACACTATTTCTCCCATGGCTAGCGAACCCAAATTTTCTACAACACATCCCTTCAGATCTTGGTCGACACAAGGAATGACATTTTTAGCTGCTTTTCTTAATCTAACTGCTAAAAGGATGTTGACTTTTGATGAAATGAAAACTAAATATTCAGTACATTAGGACAAACAACCCAGAAAAGTAGGACAAATATCCCACTTTATCTTTCCCTTTATTTACATATCTTCAGGTGAGACGCTATGCAATGTCCCAGACCCAACTCTTTAAAATTAACAAATTAATACACAAAGCAATAGGTCAACTGTCTCATTGGTAGTTTTCCCCAAAGGATATTCCATTCATAGTATAGTTTGCATTTTTATTATTTTTACCATGATGCATAACTTTGCATTTATCTATGTTGAACCTCATATGCCACTTGCACGCCCAGTCTCCAACTCAGTCTATGTCTTCCTGCAAAGAAGAAACATCAAGATTAGTCCGAATTAGGGCTGCAACTAACGATTATTTTCATAATCGATTAGTTGGCCGATTATTTTTTCGATTAATCGATTAATCGGATAAAAAAAATGAATGTATTTTTCATTTATTTAAAATAATTTAATAAACAACTGATGTTCAATACAAACAGCAGAATAAAAAAAAACTGTGATAAAATGCATTTCTTGTCTTTATTTCCCAACCAGCCCCCCCAATTTATGCACATTTGAGCCCAGGCTTGCCACACTGTCTCCCACATATGCCAC
>VKOC01002670.1:0-13353 GCA_009364415.1 Spea multiplicata | reverse complement strand
TAATATACAGTATATATATATGTATTTATAACACCTAATATAATATAAATGTTTCTTTAATATGACATACATCAAGAAGAGCAAAAATGATGAAACATATTTCATAGTTTTAGCTTTTTTGTTTAAAAATCTCAAAGTGTGTTTGTTAATTTGTCGTGAGTCTCTAAGATCATTATACGCCCAGGACATTCATCCATGGTCGGAACTTACAGCCATATTAGGCAGCGTAACATTCAGAATAAAGTATGGAGCGCAAATAATGGAACCAGATCACTGCCTGTCAGGTGCAAGCAGAAGGAGGTTCTTAACCACCAGCACAAGTCACTGATGGAAACCCATTCTCGCCCAATGAAAGATCAAGATGTGACCATAGCATGTGTCATTTAACAAATTAAAACATTGATATATACAGGAAGAGTCACTGGAAACAGGAAGACCCACTTGAACTTACAATAGGATGTAAAGGTATATTCACAAAGGTTGTGTTGACATTTAAGGTTGTGTTGACATTTAAGTCTCAAATAATGTCAGGGTCCGGAGACCCGACGCGGCACCCGCCGGGATCCGGCAACCCGACCCGGTATCTTTCCTGGACGCCCGCTACCCGCGGGCATCGGATCCAGAGAGGCTTTTGCTGGCTGCCCCGTTTGGCCAGCTTCTGCTAGGCGCGCGCGCGCCCTGTACTAGCTTTATTGTTCCCCGAAGACTGTTCCTCCTGTACCTCATTGCCCGTTTGTGTACCATACCTCGGCTCGTGTCCGGATTGTGATTCTGCCTGACCCTTCTGTACCTCGTTGCCCGCTTGTGTACCGTACCGCGGCTTATCCTGTCTCCGTCTGGCCTTGTCTACTAAGCGCCTCTGCCTGCATTTTGAGCTCCGTTTCCCTATTGACTTATCCTTCCCGGTTCCTGACAAATAAGCTGGTTGATAAAAAAGGAACTAATAGCAAAAGTCAGCCTCACTGTCAATGTATTCTATAACTATAATACATTTGAGCTTGTTAAATTGAGGTCCTAACTCAAGTTAAAGTAACCTTCAACTTTGAGGTTGAGTTAAATATTGACTTTTGTGCTTTCAAGTTGTGCAGTTAATGGTACTCCTTGTTGGGCCAAGTTTACAACCAATTTTAATGTAATTGATCATTTAGTTTTACTAGTGAACCCGATTTTGAAGCCTGTTATATTAGTCATCCGAGTTGGCAGTGAAGTTGGTTGTCGAATTGGTCAGCTCTATTGAGTTTAATGAAGGCATGCTACACTCACACCCTCCTTAAGCATTCCGTTGAGTGTATCAAGATGAAATCCTTTTTTAACTGTCAGCCAACATAGTGCTGGAGTTGTTAGATTCTTAAACTTAGCCATTATATATTTATATAGCCATATATATATTAAGTATAAACATTTGTATTCAGTGTTCTCGCTCTATGGCCTACCATCACTCAAGTGCATCTAAAAACACTGAACAAATGGTGTTGAACCAGAGATATTTTTCTGCTTAAAATGGCACTCTTGTTACAAGATAATATACTCCCCCCCCCCAAAATGTATTTGTATCACAGTTCTTCAAACTGTAGCCTCGCGGCTACCAGCTGAAAGGTATGAGAAAACATTTAATTAATGTATAATTAATTATGTTTTGTATCCTACAACATTGTATGTTTAAGCACTTATCGGCTTGCAAATATGAGTTTACATGTGTTTTTAGTTAAATTACATCCACACATCCAACTATCATAAAATGCTGACAACTAATTAATTTGCAGACATTTAAAATATAGTTTGACATTAAACATTAATAAAACACTGTTAATTAACACAGCTTGTGGTAGTTTTCTAGTTTTTATTTCTCCAGATCACTGTGCGGTTTGTGATTTCTATTTTTTACCCTTATAATTCACCTTCCTCAAATCATATAATGTCATTAAGTAGGAATTTAGGAGTTTTCTAGATTATATCATATGGATCTACAATTTTAGTACAAAATGGAACTCTGAAACCAATTCTGTACTTAGCTTCAATGTAACACCTGTCATCCACCTTTGTCTTTTATTTTATTGCTTACATTTGAATAATATGGTAAGTGTTTATCCTAAACCTATTCACCAGAGGTAGATAACCTGCAGCTTAACAGATGTTTTAAAAACAGCAAATCCCATGATTCTATGCCAGCCATGGGTTATATTCCCTTCAACAACATTATTTCACACATTAAAGCAAAAATCCATATTATTTTCCCTGGCCTGTGAAAACAACACTCTGTCCTTTAATTAAATGTAAAAAAAAATGTAGTTCGTTATAGTTATTTATATGGTTGAGGTAATCTGGATCTGCTCCAAATGACAATACAACTACACTTCTATTTACATATATTGACATTACATTTTAGAAAGCCAATCTGTACGGATACAATACTGCACATGCACACACGTCCATGAACACAGCCTGAAGATTGTACCGTGACCTTGTAACAGGCGGATCAAACAAATACCTCCACACAAGAATTAATCAACATACATTTTTTTCAGAATGGTATTTTTAAAATTATATATAATTTGAGTTTTGATTTATTATTTATTTATAGGAATAGGAAATTCTTAAACATCAGTTTTCTACAAATATATTTTTGAAAAGGATTGTTTTAAAATCAGACGTAAAAATGAGAGAACGCAGGGAAAAAAACCTACAACAACAAAGTTATATTGCATGAATATATTAAACAGCATCAGCTGTGTTTCTAGCAATTTTCTAATGTCACAACACATAACATAGAAGCAATCCCTGACATGACAGCAAAGAAACACGTATTAGAGTATTCAACGAATTCTATGTTGACGCAGTGTTCACTCTAAAGGGACTTGTAGTTCTGTGTAGGGACAGATGCAAAGGCAATAAAACATAGGGAGAAAAAAAAAATTCAAGATACTGATGTTATTCCAGATGGATTGTTGCTACACACTTTATTAAAGGACAACTGTCACCAATAGGGGGGATTTTATTATGTATTTTAAAATGCTATAAAGCTGTCTGATGTCTGCTCACCCCTAACAACGTGAGTACACATAATGCATGTAATGTAAGCAGCTGTCATTGCAAGCGGGAAGGCATCAGTTGCCTGTACTGAGTCTTGCCTTCAGTCAGATGGCATAAAATCATGACTTAAGGGGGAGGAAAACATGGTTTTACCTACAGTTCAAGCAAAAAACGTCACATCAAGTTTTCTAGTCATACATTCACACATATAAGTGTAAAAACCATTATTTAAGTTTTCATATTTCAGAATCACATTACATTTTCCTATCTGTAACGGTTGCCCTTCATTTGTATTTTGTCCTACAGTGGTGCAAAAGTTATGAAGCTAAGCGTAGCATTGACATAAATCAACCAGATAATAACACAGACAGGATCAATGATGTTGAAATAAAGGGCTGCAATGACAGAGATATAATCAAGAGAGATTGACAGTCAGCAAAGTTATCACAGCTTTCACTGCTCTATCAACCGTCATCTCTAAGCTGACTCTGTGGGTTCATGCAAGTTGACTTGGGAGAGGATATATATTTAAATGCATAATAGCCACTGCCCTGTCAGCACAAGCTAATTACTGAATGAGCCAAAATTACATTTACCAATTAAACAGAAACAATATGTCCATCTGTGCTATACAATACTTTAGCAAACACTATTATATACAAAAGAACACTGCACGAACAGCTAAGATGATCCACCTTGGGTGCTAAATACTGTAGGTATGCCCCTGTGTAAGATGTATGAACTCATAGAAGAAAATCAATTAATGAAGTTATACATTCCCCTTAATGTAGAGGAGAACTTTACAGGTGTTGGTCAGTAGTACTTTGATAATTTGCTGTATACTGTGCTGGGGTTGATACATTGTCATTTGCCAAAAGCTGCGTTTCCCATGATTGTCAAAGCAAATAGAATGTGTTGTCTGGAAACAAATGCACAAGTCTTCTGCCAATGCTGAGCATATGACACTGCTAGACATTGTAATTACATGACATTATCATGTAGATCAGTGAGATGCATGTCAGGTTTCCAGGTAAGAGACTTCTGGGACAAATTTATCCCTCTTTTCTACTCCTGTCCTCTCTACATCCGTTATGGGGCAATAAGTAGTGTTTTGCAATTTCAAAAACATTTTTCCAAATCTGGTAATTCTTCCCCCATGTGCTATTTTGGGTATGAAGCTGGTTAATGTAATTTACCCCATCAAACCATATATGTTGAAGACTAGACAACCCAGGGTATTTCAAATGCTAGTATTTAAATTCTTTCCAAGCACTAATTCTACCACCAGTCTCGGTCAAACTTTGTGGTAGTCATTTTGTTACGTTTTTTATTCTCTAAACACATTTTACTCCAGGTTTGAATTTACAGGTCTTGGTATATGTCACTGTCACACAACACCCCAATATGTGTTCAGTAACATCTCTTAAGTATAGTGATACCACCCATGCATGGGTTTGCCTCGCCGTTTACACCTGTTTGAATGTTTTTGCGTAACATGCACAGACTGTCAATTGTTGTAAAGGGGTTAAAGAAATATTATGTCTGTATTTTTAGGTTTTATTACTAATTGTTTGAAGGGCCAGTGATTTCCTTCCTATAGCAGAAATAAGACAGGATATTTGGTAATGTCCAGTCATTACAAATGCCTAAGAACATTAAATCATATATAACCTTTGATTTCTGTTTGCCTTTATCTTCACTAATTCACCTACTAAGAACTTCTATGATTTGTGTTGTTCTTGTCAATACGACATTGTATGACCTTTAGAGTATAGCTAGTTTAAAATATCTGAATTATATAGAATTTCTGTATTCCAAACTAAAATATGTAAAACACATGCTCTTTTCACATTTCTTATCTTCAAGATATTTACAACTCAATGTTAGAACTCAAAGTTCAGTCTAACATTCATCACTTGCTTATGTTATGTGACATTATGAAGAAAAAAAAATGTCTGTCTGGAAATACCACACATGATTTTTGAAAAGGACAGGGCCATATTTACTAACGGGGACTATTAATCACAGTGAAAATGTATAATAATAATCTAAACAATGGTGGTGATTGATAAACAGTTTGCCATCTGTGTTATTCACCAAATACACCAATGTATTTAGCTATGTAGTTCAATAGGTTGAAACAAAATAGCACCCTCAAGAATCTATTAAGTTGCTAATCAAGAAAACTAAAAAAACACTATAGCTATTAACTCCAAAGGCAATTTTAGTTTTCCTTGATTATCACAGTTTACAAAAATGCCCCTTCAATGTATTTACACTGCATACAAAAACTAATTACAACATTGACTTTGAATATGACTTGTGCAATTTAGAAATATATCGTAATCAAATCCATTTCTACTAACGTCACATTAACATCTATACATCAGTGTGGCAGGCACAAGCAACATGTTAAGTGTAACATATTATTGTAATAACATAACTATTACATATAATAGTTACAATTAATAATAGCAGTAAAAACCCATAAAATGAAGACTGGATTATATTTTACAGCCAAAAGGAAAAAAATTCCAGAGAGAACTGGAAGGAATTGCCATTGATCATGAAGAGCCAGCAATGGCAGGTTCCTCTAAAAAAAGACAGCAGTTGGCATAATGCATAGTGGAATGCGTGATTTATACATAGTGAACCAAACTCTCAGGGCTTGGACCTTCATAATGCATAGTGAAGTCAAGCAGTTGGAATCACAACTCTCCTGCAAACTCTCATGTCATGCCTACATGTAGTTAATCAGATCCCAACTGTTAGAGGATTGGCTAATGCCTTACACATTGTACATTGTAAAGAAACAGTAATATTTGAATATTCTTATTCACGCATGAGTGAAGCAAACTTTTAACATTTTAATGTCTAGGAGTAACAATATATAGCCTCTGTTTGTTTTTGTTATTTTAAACTCAAGTTGTAAACTCTGAGTACAGTAAAATTAAAGTTGCCATTTCTATCTTATATAAATGCGTAATCATGTTTTCTGAAGGAAAGGTTATCTTTTTTTATGCACATTCTGTGCTGCAGATGACTCAGGTCCCGGAGAATAACACTTAAGTGTGATAGCCTCCCAGCAGAAGTGGTACAGGCTAATGAAGTGAGGGAATTTAAACATGCATGGGGAAGGTATATGGCTATTCTGATACTAAAATAAGACTGTCACATTCTGCATACCAAAGGATATGCTGGTTCGGTACAGGGTTGGACACTGTGTCCCCACAAGAGAATCTCTGGCAGTATCAGAAGACTTCTTTACCCTCTTACTGGTTGCTCCTTGGGTTCAGCCTTTTTGGTTCAAGCTGCCGTAAGACTTTCTGATGATCCTCTAAGACTGGGGACAAACTCTAATGGTGCACAAGCCGTAGTTAGGAAGCTGAGGTTCAGGGTTAACAATATATCAGAGCTGAGGTCAGGAAGCTCAGGGTAGTCACAGTATCAGAAACAAGGTCAAGGAGCCAGAAAAGAGAAACAATTGTGATAAATGCACTAGGACAATAGCATAGGTATGACCATCAGACAGCCAGGTGTAATGAGTTCCTGAGGCTTATATAGAGCAGAGAAGGAGAAGGAGAAAAGGCACCAAATGCAAATTTCCAGAATTCAAAAGGAGTGACATCACTCCGTTCTGGATGTACACCTGCTGCCATCTTGTAGTATGCAGCCAGCCACTGTAGTAATAAGATACTGGACAAGCAGCAAAAGAGGAGTGGGATGCATTGGTGAAAGTGGCTGGAGGAGGATTCTTTAAGTGGTGTTTGGACAACAGTTGGTGGACATCCCTGATGGCAGGTCAGGACCGCGGATCTCATGGCACCTGCAGGAGGCCTACCCGACGGTGGACCAGTGAGTAGGTGACAGATACTAAGGACTGATTAAGGTTCGAATCTTTATATCTGGGAAATTGGACAGACTAAATAGACCGAATGGTTCTTATCTGCTGTCAAATTACTATATTCATTTCTATGACACAAAAAAAGTTTTTATGGCTTGAACTGTTCATTAAAAATCAAATTGATTAAATGGACAAATTAAAAAATCAGGTTAAAAAACATTGTGTGTGAATAAATACTGTTGCATATTTCTATGCTTGCACTTAATTGATGACAAATATACAGAAAAAATTCCGACGTAGTTTACTTCACAATCAGTCTATATAATTAATTTCAAAACTAGCACAACTCATTTTCTTACATTGATACGATTTGTAAATGAGGTGTGATTATCCACAGGAAACATATAATTATGTCTTCCTGTCATCTTGCACAGCTTAGTCGGAATCACTCTAAAGAGAAAAACTTGTGTGCTAGACTAAAAAATTAAGAACTTGATGTCTTTCTTATAACATGCCTTTAAAGAGACCTAAGTTGTCTTGAAAGCTTGCACTCAAATTCACTGTACCGCTTCCAGTATGATTTCCGTCAGTAAAAAGCTACGCAGGTTAACATTCTAGATTACAACTACCCAGATGCTGTAATGTCAGCAAAAATTTAAGTACTGAAAGTAACCCTTACTTCATATGACCAATGGGTACTGTTCCTGTAATAACTTATCATATAAATATGCCATAAATACTAGTCAGGTGTAATTAGCTGTCAGAAATCTACAAGAGCTGGCAGTTCAAATTTGCATGTGAATTATAACAGCACGTGAATCCAAAATAAATTATCCTCAGCAATATAGTACAAAGCTTAAGCAAGGGCAGACTGACTTGGCTGGTTCTAGAATCAATGACATGTTCAGCCACATGCCTGTCAGAATACATCAGGTTTGGCAGCGTACAGACATTTACATAAATATGTTAACGTATCTTTGGAGCCACTTTCTGTGCAAGGAACTTGCTACAAGGTTACATGTCAGATGAAGAAAAGTGTAATATAGGTGCAAAATAACAGAAAACAATCACCAGCTCATTTTTTTTCCATGATCTAGACCTTAAATCACATTGTTAAGTTCCTACCTAAAGTAATATATCCTCTGGGATATATCAGAAAAATACTAATTATTATTCTTCCACATTTTGTATAATAGAAGTTAATTCTGTTTGGCTCCATAAGTCTCCATACTCATGTATGAGTGAAATTCCCTGATAAAAAAGCCAAATGTGTAACACCTCCCATGAGAACATCTTTGGCCAGTGAATTTCCCATAAAAATATTGGAAATAAAAAAATCTCATCTGCCAAGGAAATGCTCTTACACTGTTAATTGTTTTGTTTTTTTCTGCAGATTACCTTGCTTTCATATAAAGAGTAACAGGAGCAGCGGGCATGCAAACTACAGCCCTTATTATGGGACTATCCGTAGTCACATTATTCCATGATACAAAAAGAAAGGATTTGGGGGACATTTAGTGAAAAGAAAAAAATAACAGCATTCCTGTGAAGTGAAAACTAGAATTCCAGTTTGTGTCTAACTTCAAATGAGGATATTCACCATGGCCAACAAATCTATTCTGGAACAGTAATAAACTTTTGTTTGAGCTTGTTGCAATGAAGAAGAAAAGGTGTACAAGTCCTAACTGCATGATAAACCATCAATATATCATCACATTCTATAATAAAATATACATTTTCAAAGGTGATCTGCATGAGTCTTCAAGAGCACATTTTTGAGATACAAGACACACAACTGTAGACGAATCAACAAGAACCTCTGTCAATTTGACATCTGTGAAACTGTCTGTGAAAACAATGTCACCCATGCCTTTCTACAATAATGCTTAATAGGCATTAATTATTTTACAGTACATAAAATCTATCCATCGCCAAACGTATTTATTAAGCAAACTGAAAATGTTGAAGGCATTAGTTATACCTGGCCAGCTCTGCTATTTTCACAAACAACAATATCTTCAATTACGACATGTGGCGGATTGTCATTGACGTCTAGGACTTTGATGAGAACAGAAACATAACTTGCCAGTGTAGGGTTGTCTGAAAAACAAATTTGTAATACTCATGAATGGCCTAGTAAATGAGAATTCAAGGTATTTATAAGACTTTCTTACACACACACACAGTATATTTATACATTTATTCATATATATTTTCCTAAAACAATGGACTAGTGTCGCACACATGGAAAATCATATTGTCAATCATCTATGATGCTAGGTGGCACCTTGTGAGATTAACATGCTGGATAAGGTGGGAACCATGGCATAGGTTGATACATGGCCTAACAATTTCTGATGGAATCCCTGCATGTTTTAGATATATGGATCAGCATCACAAAGTGAGAAAATGGATAAAACCATGCAAACATTTCTCCTGGAGATGTTAAAGGCTAATTCAATACATAACATATTGTTCGGACTATAAGCTGCACCTTATTATAAGACTCCTCAAACATTTTAAATGAATATACTGGGGGGGGATTTAGGTTTTTTTATTTATTTATTTTTACACATTTTTCAACATTTGCTTACGTTTTTCTTTTTCTGACTTTTTTAGATGTCACTGGACCCCATGGATCACTATTAATAGTGAAGTGAAACCCTGATGGGAGCATGCTGACATCAAACAATACAAGGTCTCTGTAAAACAGAATGATTTCTCCTGTTGTGTCAGCACTGACATATACGTGGTTATTAAAATCCCTTTTAGCGTACAGTAAACACTGTTACATTACATTTGTCAGCAAGGAGCTGGCAATACCGACTTTGCTAATAGATTTGAGACCAGTCTGTCTGTATAGAGCATTTTCCCCATGAACTCTGCAATTACTAAAGTTAACAATAGGCTTTTTAGGGGCTATGGAGCTTGTTTCTATATGAGGCAAAGTTATGCTGGTAACTGTCTAGGACTGGCACTATTTCAGGCATATAGGAATGTGGTTTATGCATCTAAGAACCATCAGTTCTGTTGCCTGGCTTAGCTTTATATACCATTGACTTCTTAAAGGAACAATTCACAGAATTTTTACCGATAATTTATATTTTCACCTTATCCATCCACACAGTCACACACAATGTACTGTAGACATCTACCATGGTACATATGACAGTGGCACTCAAGGTTTATAGTATCTACCTGTTTCAGAAGCAGTAACGGTGATATTGTAACAAGGGATTTCCTCGCGATCCAAGGGTTGAGCTGTCCTAATAGCACCGTTATCTGAGTCAATCAGAAAAACTTTGTCCTCTTGCAAGTTGTTATCAATAAAATATCTGTTACAGTAGAATACAATAAATACAATTGTGAGCAAATGTATAACATCCACGTTTCGATATTTGCATTTGACCTGTAGTCTAACGCCATTGTAATAGGACCTTATTTGCAGATTTCACTCCTATACACTATTGAAATATAGTATACTCACCTAAGAAAAACGCCCCCTTATTGAGTTTTTTTGCCGCCAGCGGGGTACTGATGTTTCTACTAGGCAGAGTTATGAGAAGTCGCACAAAACTGAACTGAACAGGGGTAACCAGGTCAGAAAAAAACAGTGGTCATACTGGAGCAGTCCTACTAACGTCCTGTTAAAGCTTCTATGAATTAAGTTGCTGATTGTTGGCTTTGTAAAGGTAGTATGGAAATTAATTATAGTGCTGATAATTGCTCTTAGTTGTACTAAAATATTAAGTTAAAATATCAAAATAATTAAGAATATTTTCAGATAAATATTTACAAAACAAATAATCTGGTGGCAAAACAAACACACGCTATAGATACATTTAATAAGTTCATTTTATACTAAAACCTTTGAACGAATTAATGAAGATAATAACTGTGGAAAATAAATAAAATTCATAGGCAGCAAACTGTTCAAATTTTAAAAGCGCATATAATGAAGCTCCTCAAAACACCATATGTGAGGAATCAAGGATCATACTTATTTTTCATAGGAAAAAAACAAAAAGAATAAAAACCTAAAATGTTTAAATAAAAATGAAAAACATGCCTTGCGAGCTTATGCCTTAATAAAACAAGAGATGTGTAGGGTCGGTGCAGCGACATGGAAGCCACAACGTGGTTTTGATACTTCTGTGATGAGCCAACATTGACACCACCAGAAGAGAATGATAGGGATTCAGACCTTCTAGCAGCATGGTAGCGTAACCAGCATTCACATTGTGTTCTGTTATACTTCATTGGCTCATGCGCCACCAGCAATGCTGCGTCATGATGACAGGTGACACTCAAAGCTGTTAAGACAGCTTGAGTTCTGTATACCAGCAGGGTAATGTCCCTGCCAGTACATATATAAAAAATATAATAACATTATAATAATCAACGTAAAACAATATGACTGGTGTTTTGTACAAGAATAACAATGAAAATATTGCTTCAACCAATACCTTACTTTGTCGACATTAGTAAAGGTTTGATTTCTCTTTTGATGAAGTGTTCCAAATAACAGAATTCTGGCCTATTAAGAGATTCTAGTAAAGCAGCAGTTGATTTATAGAGCTGCTATTGTCATTGAACTGACTACGGGACTAAATGACTTTAGCAAACCGCCCTTGATTCTTGAAAAAAAAAAGAAAAATGAAACCTTGAGAATGGGAACAGAAATTGTTACACAATAACAGAGTCTGGAATGATTGAAGACAACAGCTCTCGACCTGTTTGATTTGTTTGATTGAAAATACATTCTTAAGTAAGCTAAAGTTCATGTTAACATTTCTTTTAGTATCAGTGAATATGTATGCATGTTCATTTGTGTATACTTAATAATATAGTAATACACACTTCTTTGTGTTATGCAACCTGTTGAGCGGCATAATGTAATGCTATATATATTGACAAGGAATGTGTCACTGGGTCATTTGTCCAGAAAAATCACCTTTATTCCGAAAAAGTATATAGGTGAAGTGTTTCTTATCTGTCAAGACGGGGCAGAAGGGCCCTGTCTTTAGGTTTGTGATGGGTCCCAAGATTTTGATAGCCCTGACCCCACTGTACACTTTTGAGGTTTTGAAGGCATTGGGATCATGGGCTGGTTTGAGAGATCATATTATGCCCTCAACTCAGTGGAGGTCTGCCCTATTGTAACAGCGGTGGTTGTTGCAATGTAAAATTAGGATATTTGAAAGAATATATATATCTGAACAGAGTAGTGGCTGCTAGTAGTTTTTGCTGATTTTGTATATTTCCCACATTGCAGGATTATTTGAAGTGTAGCGATATGTGCTTTTCAGTCGATTAGTGTTGAAGCTGTCAATATTGGTCAGCCTTCATCTCCTTGCATAAGAAATAAGCGGCTGTTATGGCTTTGTATATTCCAGACAGAAATAGTTTCAGTCACAAATGAAGGAAAGCTGAACTTGCAATAAACGTGTTATTTATGATATAATATATTCCATGGGGCCAAGCATATCTTTAGCTCATGGAAATATTCTGGATAACGCTTCTTGCTCTTTATAGAACTTAATACAATCCAATTATTCGAATGATAAACCCTTGAATGAGATGTGTATCTCCAGCACCTACATATAATTTTTATGGGTTGAAAATTAATTTGAAAAACATAACCACCATATATCTGGGGCTACGGGTTTTACAAGCCTTATTTTCATCACTTGATTGACAACCGTGCTAGGCTTAATGTAACCGACATTTTCCACCATGGTTAGTTCTTCGTTATTGATTCCTATTTTAACCTTGTATCTTTGTTTCATGAGTTATTACTTGGATTTAATTGCCCTTAATCTTTGAAAATCAGAAACATTTGTTCTCTACATTCAATAATATTCATGTTGGAAGGTTCAGAGAATTGTTTTCCTCACCGTGTGTCCACAAACAAGGTGACATTTCCTTCTTTCTAAACTATTACTGCTTGGAACATATCTTACTTAGCTAAGAATGTGCTCATTATGAACAGTATATATATATATATATTGTGAGGTAGGTCTGGGATCGCCCCTCGCTGAGGTCAAGGGACAAGCGCTGTCTTCATGCAAACCAGGCAAACAGCAGTTCGTGCAAACTGACACAGGGTCAGGTTTATTAGAAAGGTTGCAAGGACAAAAGAAATATAACACAGTAACAAAAGAAATACCTTGCCTGTCCGGCACTTACTATACAACGGATGTCCCTCACTACCAGCTGGAGAGCTTCCCTCTTCCAACTTAACATAATATGTCCAGCAACCTTTACTCACATGTCTCTCCCACAGTCAGGCTTTCTGTGTCCTCAGCCAAAGAGAGCTACTTGCCCTCCTGGCTTCCCTTTTATATCCACCCTTCACTTAATTAATCACCTAGCAGGTAGAAGTCTCAGGTGTTACTCCACATAGGAAAGGAATCCAGGAGAAACATACCTCCCTCCACCACCAATCCTACATGACTGTCACAATATATATATATAAA
>VKOC01002669.1:0-14210 GCA_009364415.1 Spea multiplicata | reverse complement strand
CGATGAATGGAAGACGGCATTTAACACACGATCAGGACATTATGAGTACACGGTTATGCCGTTCGGGCTATGCAATGCCCCAGCTGTCTTCCAGGAGTTCATTAACGATTGCCTCAGGGATTTTCTGCAACAGTTCGTCGTAGTATACCTAGACGATATCTTGATCTACTCCTCAAACCTTTCCACCCATCGCACACAAGTGGCTCAAGTATTAGACCGTTTACGACAACACGGGCTCTACGCCAAGCTGGAGAAGTGCGAGTTCGAGGTTTGCAAGGTGCTATTCCTAGGATACGTCATTACCCCGGAGGGGTTTGAGATGGACCCTGCTAAAGTACGTGCTATCAGAGACTGGCCGCAACCTGTGGGTCTGAAACCACTACAACGTTTTTTGGGGTTTGCTAACTACTACAGACGTTTTATCAGAGACTATTCTAAGATCGCGGCGCCCCTAACGGCTCTCACGAAGAAGGGGGCCGACACGATGGTATGGCCGCTGGCTGCTGTTTCCGCTTTCAGTCAGTTGAGGGAGAGGTTTACCACAGCTCCGGTGCTCCGACATCCGGATCCCCGACTACCTTTTGTCCTGGAGGTAGATGCATCCGAGACTGGGGTAGGGGCTATTCTCTCTCAACGAGCCTCTTACAGTGGGCCACTACACCCGTGTGGTTACTTTTCTAGAAGATTTTCTCCTGCGGAGAGAAACTATGATATCGGCAACAAGAAACTTTTGGCTGTCATTTTGGCCTTAGAGGAATGGCGACATCTTCTGGAGGGTGTACAGGTTCCAACCTTGATCCTGACGGACCATAAGAACTTACAATATATAGAGTCCGCGAAATGTCTGAATCCTCGACAAGCCAGGTGGTCTCTGTTCCTGTCCCGGTTTCCCTTCGTTTTGACCTACCGTCCGGGGTCCAAGAATGCCAAGGCCGACGCTCTCTCGCGGATGCACACCTGTCCTGAGGAGGAGAATCACGAACCCGAGAATATTGTACCAGCAACTAAGGTCTTAGCTGCCACCCACCTTACCTGTCTTACTCCTCTCGTGGATCATATTGCCAGATTGCAGTCACAAGCTCCGGGATCTCTACCTACGGGCAAGCTGTTCGTTCCGGTTCGTTTCAGGTCTCGAGTTCTCCGTTTATCCCATGGCTCCAGAACGGCAGGACACCCGGGGGTTGCACGCACAAGGGATCTCGTTTCCAGAACTTTTTGGTGGCCAGGTTGGGCCAAGGACGTTGTTTCGTTTGTCCGATCCTGTACCAAGTGCGCAGCTAACAAATCCTCCAGGAGAGCGCCCGCCGGGATGCTCCACCCTCTGCCACTCCCCTCAGCACCATGGACACACATTGCGATGGATTTCATTGTCGACTTACCGAACTCCAGAGGGCATACAGTCATACTCATGGTGGTGGATCGTTTTTCCAAGATGGCTCACATGATTCCATTGAAGAAATTACCTTCTGCTGCTACATTGGCTGATGTCTTTATACGCGAGATCGTCCGGCTCCATGGACTACCTACCGAGATTGTTTCCGACCGAGGCTCACAGTTCATAGCACGCTTCTGGCGTGAATTCACCAAAGCCTTGGGCATTACTCTGGCATTCTCTTCCGCGTATCATCCCCAATCTAACGGGGCAGCTGAAAGGGCTAACCAGCATCTGGAGCAGTATCTACGCCTGTTCATTAACAATCATCAGGACAACTGGGTGGATCTACTACCCTTTGCTGAATTTGCCCGTAACAACTCCGTGCAGGAGTCTACAGGGGTATCCTCGTTCTACTGCCTATACGGTTTACATCCTCAGCCTTTCCCTGGGGCATTTCCCGTCTCTACGGTTCCGGCCTTACAAGAAAGGCTGGTTGCCATCCGGGCTACTTGGTCGTCTGTACAGGAGACACTACGACTCGCGGGCAGGCGACAAGAACGTCAAGCAAATAAGAAACGTTCTCACGCCCCTGCTTATTTGCCTGGAGAGAGGGTTTGGTTATCCACCAGATATCTCAAGCTAAGGGTACCATCTATGAAGTTGGCTCCACGTTTCATTGGTCCCTTTCCTGTAATTCGCCGGGTCAATCCGGTAGCCTATGAACTTTCGTTACCCCGAACCCTTCGGATTCCTCGAGTTTTCCACGTCTCCCTTCTGAAACCTCTGGTATGCAATCGCTTTACTACCATAAGACCACCACCCGCGGGCACCTCTGCAACAGATTCCCTTCGGCGTTGTCCTCAGATGATTCTGGCTACTCGCAGGCAGCAGGGGAGTGTGCAGTATTTGATTCACTGGAGAGGTCTTGGTCCGGAGAGTCGTTCCTGGGTTCCCGCTGCTCGTCTCAACGCTCCCCGTCTGGTACGTGCCTTCCTCGCTAGGAGACGTGTGGGTCTTGCCAGGGGTCGCCCGGTGGTCGCCCCTTCGAGGGGGGGTACTGTAACGTACCTGGCTGCCGGTTCCTCCGGGTCCACGGATCTTCCGCCGCCGCGGAAGAGAGGGAGGCTGCCGGCTTCACCGCAGCAGCAGCAGCCGCCACGGAAGAGGGGGAGACCCCCCACCTTGCCGCAGCAGCCGCTACCGCGGAGAAGGGGGAGACCCCCGACCTTACCACGACAGCCGCAGCCGCCGCGGAGAAGGGGGAGACCCCCCGCCCTACCACAGCAGCTTCAACCGCCGCGGAGGAGAGGGAGACCTCCCTCCTCCGCAAGACAGCTTCTGCCGCCGCGAGGACGGGGAAGGCCCCGCAACTCGACACGGCAGCCACCGCTGCCTACTGGAACCTGGTCCGGACCTGCCGCGTGTACTCGCTCCTCCGCACGCCACCTAGTGGCGCCAGCCGGTACTACCGGTCCTTTTAGAAACTTGAGATCTCGCCAATCCCAAGATGGCCGCGGACCGGAAGTGACGTAACGGCATTTTGAATTTGGGGCGGGAGAATGCTAATTGATGACTGCACTTCCTCTTCCTATTTAAGAGCCTCAGAAACCTCCCAGCCTTGCCTTCTGATGGTTGTACCTATCTTGCATAGTGTCATCTCAGTACGCGTTCCTGTTGTTTTCCCGTTACCGACTCGGCTTGTTCCTGATACTGATTCCTGGCGTTTGACTCTGGCTTTCCTCACGTTTATCCTGACTTCTGGCTTCCTGACCTCGGCTTGCTCATTGGCGATTCTGTACTGGACTCTGGTTCCCTGTCTATTGGACTTGCACACGCTGCTCTACCTGATTACAGGTTCTACCTTACGCTGTGCGTGACAGTCACTTCACCTTTTAATAGCTTTGCCGGTTAACATGCATTATACTATATTGCTTTGTCTCCCTTTTTAAAAGTGAAAGAATTAAAGTGCCATCTGGAACATTTGTTTCATCTTAACTGAAATGTGTTTTAATCAATTTGAAAGTAAGCTGTTTGAATTACAATTATTTGCACTCTGATATTATTCTAATTATTATACTCATTTTCTTAATCACAATTTACGAGAAATTTAGCAGAACATGCATGATATTTGCTAGACTAATTGTTTTATATATTGCTAACATAAATTTGTTATGTGCAAATTATGTTATGCACTAAGTATAATGATGGAGTAAGTTTTCTTGTTTCCTGGGGTCTGAGGGAGATAAAAGTTAGACAAAGTTGGTAATAAGCTCTATGGGGGTTACGTTAAAAGTCATTCCGGTGCAAATTTGAAAAGTTGTCTTTTTACTCATAGAATAGGAATTGCTCCAGGAGATCTACATGTAAGGGCTAAGAGTACTTGTCACAGATTTGTGACAAGTACTCTCCTTGACAATACCCCGCTCCTTGAGGAGGGGGTACTGTCAGTGTTCCACCCTGCCAGCCTGGACCAGCCTGGACTATGCGATAATATAATTATATGCACACAGACATCGAGGTCTGTTACTAAAATGTAATAAAAAATAAATAAGCTTTTTTCAACATTTTGACCAAAATTGTCTATAAACAATAGCAGTTGCCTTTTAAATGTTTGCTTACTTGGTAGGGTACCACTTTGTCGTAGTGCATGATCCATTTCCCGAGAGCTGATAATTGAGTTAAAGTATCTTACTCCTCCGATAAACATTTTAAACAAATTCATCTGTTCTCTTTATTCAGATGAGTTAAAAGAAGAGAGCCCCTGGGGCTACTTCCCAGGTCAAATCACTAAAATTTATAACCTGTAAATGTTCCACAGTGGAACAAACCTAAAACCTAAATAAGCACAGGTCACAAGGACTTAATGAGATTCTGATTCTCATGGGAATACCTGTATCTTTCCAATTTGTGAGTACTTTAAAATGTTTCTGGTGCTATATTGGACAGAGACCCGATTGTCTGGATTTTTATTAGACTTGTGCATTCGTATTTGCGCGAACACGAAAACGAAGGGTGTGTTTCCGTTGTTCAGCCTGAAGAAACGCAAATAGCGGTGGCAAACCGTACACAAAGACAAAGACACACAACATAAAGAGTCTTCGTTAGTATCTCCTAACTAATCTTCCTGGTCCCTTCCAATTGGTTGATGCTGGAGGAGGCCCCTGCCGGTGACCAATAGAGTCGCTCGCATGGACCATTAACTCTTGTTCCTTCCCCAGGCCACGTTTCGGCGTCAGGAGTTAAAGGTCGGTGCGAGCGACTCTATTGGTCATCGGCAGGAAGCTCCTCTGGTATCAACCAATGAAGTGCAGCTGCTCTTTATTGGTTGATGTCAGACGCTGCTGTGTACCCCGTTAACCCCATAAAAAAAACACGAAGAATGTACACAAATATTACCCCGAACCAAAGACAGGAAAGGGCAAACATTCGTGGAAAAGTTGGCCGGCTCTCAAGTGTAAGTTTTATCATGTATGTTGGAAAAAAATGCTGCAGCTTAAATGGTGGTTTTACTATTCTCAATACAATGTATTATTCTTGGTGTCTCTTTATTGTTAATGTACTATTGCAGTACACACAGAAATGCCTCATGAAGAGTTTTAAGCCAGTTGTATTCTTATAGGGTCACTCCAGTCATCATATAAACATTAATCTATATGATAATTGTGTAGTTCCTTAAAATGTATGTGGTATCCCCATTGCCAATGGATGAGAGGATTGAGCAGAATCTCTCCATATACACTTGTCTCTCCCCTGTCCATTTGTGGTGCAGAAAATGTGTTTGTCTGAAGATCTCCTGACATGTGGTGGCAAACATTCTGGCAGTGGTCTAACGAGATTTCAATGGAAGCACTTTGTTGCCACTGATTGTCTATAAGCAGATGCCAAGTGTAAAGAAGCATTCTGCAGCAACTCTAGAGCAGCAGCTTCTACCAAGCATGTATATACAGTAGATCTAAAGAATATATATATATAAAAGTACTCACAAAAGTACTTTAATATGCATCCTTTGTTGAGAAGGCTTTCAGGGTCACTGGACACACACAGATGAAGCTGCTATGTTTGGATAAGTTTGGCTTCCAAGCTGTAGGTACATATTTTGCTGCGCTGTACGTATCATGTAACATGTCTTACCGCGGCTGAGCCAGCCTGACCATAAATGAAAACTAAATATGGTGAACTTTTTTTTTTTTTAACCTCAAGCGTTTCTTCTTCCTGACTTTGATCTAGGTCTACGTTAGAAAGACAAAAAGTGTTAGGTTAATATGGTTTGCTGACAGAGATGATGCACTATACTGTTTATTCCTGCTCTTGTCTTTTCATGAAAATGAATAAACTTCTATGATACAAATCAGCAGATAAGAACAATTTGACCCATCTACCCTGCCCATCTTTCCTGATGTAAAGAGATATACCTTAATCAGTCCTTGGTCTTGCCTTAGATTCAGGATAGTTTCATGCCTATCCCATGCATGTTTAATTCCCTCACTGCCTTAGCATCTACCATTTCATTAGGCATATGCTGAATGACTAAGAATGATCACATATGATTTGGCAGTTATTTTGTGGATTTAATGGAAATGTCAGAAATTGTAACGTTTGAGAGGCCACCTCATTTTTATATGATCAGTTGCTATTTGAGATGTGTGTGAGGTTTTTATGGTTTTAGGCAAAATATGTCATGCTGCATATTGTGCATAGGGAGCAATTAACTACCTTTATCAGATTTTAGCCATGTATTTAAATGCACCAACCCTAATATAACCTAATACATGCAAGTGAAATGGTGCATTTATATGGACAGTGAATGATTGCTGTTCCTTGTGCAGTGCTTCATGAGTCTGCTTTAACAACACCAGGTTTGTTTTGAAACTTGTTTATGGTATACTAACTGCATTCTCCTGTCTTTTAGGAACCATGAAGCGCCATACAATGCACACTGACTCCTTCTTCACTTTGATGCTTCTACATTTCTTCTCCTTGGGTGAGTTGTTCCAAAAGTCAATGAACATGTACCAGTTCCTCTTAATATTTGAAAATATGGGTGTCTATTGATATATGTTTATAATTGATTTCAACACCTTTAGTCACTGGCAAATGAGCCATAGATGATTTGGACATATTTTTCAATTCGTTTTTGGCCGATTTATTTCTGGCAACAAATTTCATTCCCTGCCGATTTGGTTCAGCAGTACATTCAGAGACATTTTTAATTCACTCACTCAAACTCTCATCATTCACTCTCTCTCCCACACTGCCAGGATTCCACTCTGTTAGCCTGTACTATGTATTCATTCAGCTGTCATGTGTGTTGCAGCCTCTAGAGGCCCCCTGTCAGATCATAAGTACCAATGACCTAACCAGCTGCATCTGCATCATTCCAGGCCTTTGCATTGCAGTGTGTACAGCCTATTGTTGTTGCTCTGTATTCTGGTCCTGCGCTACTGCTAGCAATTTTCTGAGGATTCTACCCATTTTGACACTGCTCATCATTTCATGATCTCCTGATATTGACCTGGCTTGCTCTCACCCAGTTCCTATTCTCCTGATTCCCCTTTTTCCTATGATCTTCTGGTTATGACCTGGCTTGCCTGACCATGTCTGCCCTGCCTGAGGGCTCCATTGCTGCTACCGCTTCCACTCCGGTAATCTCCTCTTAGTCTCCGACCACTAGAGGTATGACTGGGTCTGCCTCTCTTGCCCAGTGCTTTGAGGGTGACGGAATCAGTGCAGAGGCAACAGTAACAGGAGTGGCCAGAACCATGGGTGGTTGCGGTGGAGGAGCCAGGAGGGCTAAGACAAACTGGTCTATGAGGTGTGTCACCTGATAAAATCTAGGGAAAATGTTTGTAATAGGGGGGGTGTCTGTGCGCTCTGGATTCATGGCCCTTGTTTAATGTAAGGGACCAGGAACCAGGCACAAAAAGGTAAAATGCATGACATACACTAGCTAAATGTTTCCCTACCTTTTCTGCTGACCACTTCTGCATCTTATTCTGTGACTTCTGTATTTTCCTTTTTCTTCTATCTTCAATCTTCTATCTTCTTTCTTCGTCCGCATCTTCGTGTATATAACCTGGCAAGAACTTCTGCCAAAATGGCGGTGCTTGCGGTGAAATCCTCTCACGATCATCAAATCAGGGAAGAGGACGTCAATGCAAGCCCCATCATTTTTCCTTCACCTGAACCGACAGCAATATGACAGCACTTGAGGTGACATAATGTCTCTGATCCTACAATCGGGGTAGTTGGAGCTTACAGTGACATCCTCTCTCCTGTTTAGAGGATTGGGAAGGAAGTCAGTGCAAGCACCATTATGTTGGAGAAAGTTCCCACCAGGTTATGTCCACGGAGATGTGGACGATAAAAGAAGATACCAGACTGAAGATTGACGATAGAATGAAGAGAAGGGAGAAGATAGTAGACGATGCGGAAGGGGAAGAGGTCGGCAGAAGTGGAGGTGGTCAGCAGAGAAAATAGGAAACATTTACAGACCATAAGTAAACGAGAATGCAGGTGTGAGTGAATGTGGCCCCACGAATTTCAGATGAAAATTCAGAGCTTTTTGTGGGGAGGGTCTGGCCATGGTTTTCGGGGCTTTGTATGAATCACTGAATTTACTAAAATGTGGTAAATTTACAATTTGTACGAGACCGAATGCAGTCTACTGGATACTCCTTTTTCTTTAGCTCTGTTAACCACATATAAAACAGGTATTAAGCAGCCTGCCTATTAGTGGCAATTTTCTAAAATAGTGATGACCTGGTCCACTCACACTGGTTAAAACATAAACTACATACATTTTCCCTCTTCTAGCTCTCCAGCCAACATACTCCATGTCTCTGCCTGAAAAAGAAAACAAATGTTTTATTCTATTATGCCTGCGTTTTTGCCCTCATTATTCGCTGTTACATTTGAGTGTTGCATTACCTGGTGTCTATAAACCTGTCATAGAGAACGTTGAAAATCTTCCCTTCGATACACTATTTATTATTTAGAATTATTGGTGGTTCGGTGCTGCGCACAGCACTATTGATCCATGTCATATGTCACAATTATAACATCTCCTCCTCAATTCAGATGATGGATGTGTGTCACACAAAAGTCATGCCTCTGTGTGCAAGAGAAAGTATCTGGATTACTTTCCCTTGCACGGAGGATTGTCATTGTGCCTTGATGACATTCACAGACAGATGTGCTAGCTTACTAACAGGATAACAATTTTTGAGACAACCACTTTTTTCTATTATTGGTAATTACTTTTTTCTCCAGAATACACATCGGTTTTGTATGAAATGATTTTCAAAATATTTAATGTTGAATAGCAGACAGCAAGCACAGCTCTGCATTGTTCGGTTTCGGTTAGCTTTTAGGAATCCTAATTCCTTCTCTCAAATTTGTTACAATTCACCTAAAAAATTTAATGCAACACACTAGTTACTATTTGATGAGCATTGGTTGCTTAAAGGAACATTTTCTTAGAAACTGAGTTAGGCTATATTCAATGTAATATTTATAGTTTCTCACACTAGCCTTGTTTTTGTTTGCACATTGGTAATGTCTTCATTAAAATATTTCACAGGGGCCATCGTCATGCCAGCTACAGCTAATAAGCAGGTTACTGAGGGTCTGCTACTAGGGGAATGTCGTATCAGTGTTTTCACAGTGGCTGCTTATATTATGTTAATACAAGCAGCCATTGTATAAACTGCAAGATCATTAACACCTTAGTAACCGTGTTAACATTAATGTGAGTATTCCAAATATATGAATACTCTTTGTGGTGAAGGAGAAATAGAACAGTAAAGCAGTGTAGCATTGGGGAGTTCTCACTGAATGTATACTCTATCTCAGTCACAGCTTTTAGCATAAATAAAGACATTTATTGAAATAACCTATAGGGTGTGCTGTTTCTTTGTCAATTAGTGTAACTGTTTTCAGAGATACTTAGTTTAAAAATTAGCCTCTTGTTAACTGAGATCCATGACAGCCGGTGGCATAAGTGCTATATTCAATTTCCTGTTATCACCCTTTTTCTCAACACCCAGGCAAGGGCTGGCGGAATTAGTCAGAAACAGTTACCTTAACATGATGGGCCCAGGGGTGTGCTAAGGTGCCATATTGACTCTAGGTGAGGTAAGGAGAGGGGGCAGAAGGGAGAGAAATCTATGCAAGCTAATGATTGGAGAGTCAGAGTTTAATATATCTGAATATATATGGTGTTAGAGTGAGTGTGTGTGTAGTGCATGTGTTTTAGCTATAGGCAGGAGGCTCAGAAGAAATACTGTGCCCAGACTTCACGAAACCCAGATTTATCATTGAATGGGAAAGATAATAATAGGGATGAATAGTCATGCTGATTTGGATGCTAATTTTCAAAGTATATCTACAAGTTCATTGAGTGCATAGAACTGTAAAATATAGAGATTGGGAAAAGTAATAGTAATCTTAAGGCTTTGTCTATAGACTTTCATGGTTTCCTTGGGAGATACGGACATAGGCATTCTGTATAAAGCAGTGTGAACTTGTGTGTATATTGAGTAAGGTAATAGTAGTAAAATACATACATAAATAAAATATGCAGTCATCAAAGAATACAGTTATTTGTGATTTTTATTGCTTTTAAATGTATATAATAGTTTTAAATTATTAATAATTTAATTAATACCCCATAGTAATATGGTAGGAGCTCTACTTTGTTTACATGTATACCCTAGAGCTCACATCCACAAGACTGTAAAGGAGAGTTAGGAAATTATGATTTTACATTTATATGGATTTACATTATCTCTGAATGCTGTAAACACTGTTAAAAGTGCTGACAGACATAGAAAATATCAGCCTTAAAGAAAACCAGGTAGGCCATTAATATTTAGAAAATATATATTATATTTTTTTCACCATCATTGACCTTTTTAAGAAACATTTTGCCTTTTCTGTCTTCAACAGTACTGTGTCAATTTAATACAATGAGATTCAGTGACTCATGGGGTTTTCTTAATAATCTGAGAAATTAACATATACGTTGGCATAGCACCTTGTGACTCAATCCATCTTGGCCTGTATAAATTCCCTGACTATACTTATTAATAATCAAAATTTACATACAAAGTAAACAAGTTTTTAGAATACTGTGGTATTGTTATTTTAAATTAGGCATTCCAAGCCTTGAGGATGATATTTTAAGGTATTGTCTGCAAATATACCATTTTAATATGTAATATTAAAACTAGAAACCCACAACAATATCTAGCTATACATAAACCAAGAATAAGTTATTTACGGTATACAAAAGCAACCCATGCACATGATATTTATTTTTCAACATGTAAGCATCTCCTATCGTAAAACGTAGGGAAACCTTTCCATCTTTTTCTACTGTCTTCTAGGGCTGCAACAACTATTAATAAATGATAATATAAATCGTTGCAAACGAATGTCATTATCGATTCGTTGAATTGATTTTATCGAATATAAGATTAAGGTTTTTTCCAGAGAAAATGCTCTGAAAATACCCCTCATTTTATAACCCTCAAATAGAGGTCGGATAATAACACTAAGATCCAGATCCCCCTCAACACTGCGGGGGACCCGGATGCTCCTCTCTGACAGCTGGTGGGCGTCTGTATGATGCATACAGACATCCTCTGCTACTGTCCTCCACTTCCGCCGGGGCTTCTATGATGGTGCACTGGCGTCACATGAACTTCTGGCGCTCCACCATAGAAGTACCGGCGGAAGTATCGGCCAGCACAGCGGAGGTTGTCTGCGCGCATTGTGCAACATTCGCCGGCTGCCAGAGATTGAGAGGAGAATCCCCTGCATCGCTGCAGGGGACCTGGATCTTCCTCTCTGGCAGCTCACCGGCTGCCCCCACTAGACACCAAAGAGTCTGGAGCACGGGGGGTAAGTCTGGGGGGGATATAAGGCATATCAAGGGGGCACAGCGGCATATCAGGGGCACAGTGGCATATAAGGGGTGTAAGGCATATCAGGGGTGGAGTGGCATATCTGGGGTATAAGGCATACAGGGGTTATAATGCATATCTGGGAGGCAGTGTGGTAAGGCTGGCTCAAATGTTCATAACTGGGGGGGGCAGGTTGGGAAATAAAAACAAATGCATTTTTTCTCATTTTTTTTACTCTGTTGTTTGTTTTTAAGATGTAAATTTTTTTTATCCGATTAATCAATTAATCGAAAAAATAATCGGCCAACTAATTGATTATTAAAATAATCGTTAGTTGCAACCCTACTGTCTTCGTTCAACAGTAATTTACCCCTTTTTCGTATACCCTATTTATTTTTTCAGATCAAGTTGGGTTTCTTTCATATTTATCAGGGCTCTTTTCTACTTCTTCACCAGTATGTTTTAATGTGTGTTACTGTTATTGCTATTTTACATTGTCTTTGGAAAACAATTATCTGCTATTATAACAGTGGCAGGAATCTGTTGGTGCTATAATAAATACATGTAATGAATAAAAAACACATTCATTATATATATACAAATATTATTATTAAAGGGACACTTTTACGAAGATGTTTCACTTCTAACTCCTCCATAAATTCCTGCTAACAAAAAAAAGTGTGTGGTTTTGAGAGCTTTTCATGGTTGCTTTGTATTTCTCAAATTGATATAGCTTTTACTGTCCCAGAGACCCTTTAATAATTGGAAGGCAATGGAAGGATATGTTTCTAATGATTTGAGGAAGCTACTTCTCAGGCCCCACTTCCCCAGGCATAGTCAGGAGTCCCCTTCATCAGCTCCCAGCTCCATGGCCACAAATCATGATGGCAAAGTAGCCTGAAGCCGCCAACTAAAGCCATTTGCTCCTGTAGCGCTACAGCCCAATACTTCTTACACATTGATCCAGTGTTCCAGAGCTTTGGCTCATGTGTGTCTTTTCTCCTTCCTGTGCTGCAGTGTCTTCTGTGGAATACCCAGTATGGAATACCCTGCCTCTAAGATACCCTGTTTGTCTTTGCACTTGACCTCTGCTTGACATTCTCCCCTTTGATTCATTGCCACCTACCTCAACCTTTTGGACTGTTTCCAATTATGTCCATTACTCAACCCTTATTTTG
The DNA here is from genome assembly GCA_009364415.1 of Spea multiplicata. NCBI lineage: Eukaryota > Metazoa > Chordata > Amphibia > Anura > Pelobatidae > Spea > Spea multiplicata. Next base: position 1,752 of record VKOC01002669.1, on the reverse strand, counting down.
CACCCTCGTGCCTCGGCTTCTGTCTAGGGTATCCTGCCAAGTTAAAGTACATCCTGCTCTATGCTTCTTCAGCCCTGACACTAATTGTCCAATCTATACAAATATACTCATGGGGGTATAAACCTTGGCAACCATGGCCTGGAGTCTAGTAATGAAGGGATGAAAACTACACTTGGGCACCGGTCAAGTCTTCGTGTTCATCTTCATTCAGTATCTATGAAAAGGCCAGGGCAAGGTACACCAGAGAGAAACTTGGCCTGGGGAGAGCATTGGTCTCCCGGGCCACAGAAGTTAAAGGTCCATACAAGCGACTCTATTGGTTGCCGGGAGGGTCTTTCTCTGGCATCAACCAATGAAGGGCAGCTGCTGGCGACCAATAGAGTTGCTCTTACAGACCTTTAACTCCTGGCACGATCCTACGGATTCCTGTTCTCGTTAACCCCTGTGATGATACGTAGAGAAGATAGGCTGGAGGCAGTAACTTTTATGGGGGGAAGGGACCATGGAGATTATCTAGGAGATATTAACAAAGACGACGACTTTGTGTTTGTTTACCCGCCACCATATTAGTTTATTTGGTATTTGGTTTGACCAACAAAAATGCAACATTTATATTCGTTTTCATGTTCTCCCAAATACGAATGCACAAGTCTAATGAAAACTATATAGTTAATTGCTCCCCACTCCCTAGCTCCTTGGCTTTCAGGATATACTGTATGTTCAGCCAACATCACTTGCTTACCACGCCACACATGGGCTGACCAGAGAGTACAGAAACAAAGTACCAACATTTTAATACTTTGTCATGTATTGCTGTGTAATCCTGAGTTGGAGAGAGACAGAAAAAACTGATGTGTGGTGGTTTTTGGAGCTCATCTACCTAGGTCTTCAGCCATAGACAACTCCAAAACTTGGCCTGGGGAGGGAACGGGGTTAAAGGTCAATGAGTGCGACTCTATTGGTCGCTGGCAGGGGCCTCCTCTAGCATTGGTTGATGCCAGAGGAGGCCCCTGCAGGCGACTATTAGAGTCACTCGCTCGGACCTTTAACTCTTTGCCTGATGCTACGGATTCCCGCTCTCGTTAACCCCTGCGATGCTGCGTAGACAAGGTAGGCTAGAAGGGACCAGGGAGATTAATTAGGAGAGACTAACGAAGACGAACACGAAGATTCTCAACATTGTGCATCTTTGTCTTTGTGTACGTTTTGCCATCGTCATGTTCATTTCTTCAGTATTCAGGCTGAACAACGAAAACACACAACATGTGCTTTAATACTTTCTTCTTATTTGTCCAGTGGAAGTTGCAATAAAAAATCACTAGGCATATATTTGCAAGGTTGGATGAATTTTTAACTAACCTAGGACACTTATGCATTTTTATTCTAGGTAAGTATTTTTAAGACAGACAATTTCCACACGCCTGAATCAACAGAATTTCAGGTTGTTAGTGTATTAGTATACATTGTTAGGCTTTGATTATCATGGCTGTAGAAGAGCTGGAGGAACTAGGAACAAGTGTTAGGCAATCTTAAAGCAATCTGCAACAATATTTCTTTAGTTTTTAAAGCAATTCTTCAATATTTGGACAATTTGAATAAGCAATTTAACAGCATACTGTCACGTACCTGGATGCCGGGTCCTCCAGGTCCTCGGATCTGCAGCCGCCGCGGAAGAGGGGGAGACCTCCCGCCTTGCCGCAGCAGCCGCAACCGCCGCGGAAGAGAGGGAGACCTCCCGGCTCGGGTCGGCAG